>CM053503.1:141746268-141818938 GCA_028627145.1 Eidolon dupreanum
TTTTTTTTTTACTAATAATACTTATTTTCAAAGACTATATTCACCACAGTAAGGTTCAGTCTGTGACACACAAATTAATCAACAAAATTTAGGAAATACTGACTTTATTTTAAGGTCCGTGTTGGGTGCTAGGAATATAGTATGGTATTTCCCTCTTCTGCTTCTAGCTCTTTTAATTATTAAACCAAAATGAGTTTGTTCTTAAAATTTAGAGAAATCATGTAGAATTATACAATTCTTTTTGTTTTGTTTTGTTTTTATACTGGAAAACTATACAATTCAACTTACTAGACATTATAGAGTTATTATGTGCAGTACATAATGCTGTATGCTATGGGAAATAAGAGGATGAACAAGATTATACCTCTGTCCTTGAAATGTTTTTAACCTAGAAGGAGAGAAAAGACTACTCAAAATAATTCTTATCAGGGTTGGGCCTGGTTAGTACTTGGATGGGAGTCCTCCTAGGAATTCCAGGTGCTGTAGGTATTAAAAAAATAATACTTATATCTAAAGATGCTTATAATAAATAATATACAAGCCAAATAAGATAAGTGATATATGAACTATGATCAAAGATCTGTGGGAGCACAGGGGACAGCATGGTGAAGCCCAGTGTTCAGGGCTGGATAAAGCCATCATTAAGGCTGGAATACTTGTCTGGGTTGGTAAGTGGGAGGAAAGATATTGAGCCCCTGTCGTGTACCCAGCACTGGCTTAGGCACATTCTTTTAAAAATCTTCTTAGTTGTCATTTCTCTCTCTTTGGAAATCTAAGTCTTAGGTAAAAGTGACTCATGTAGTCATATTGTTACTAAGTGGTAGATGCAGTTTTCAAAACTTAGTTCCATTTTACTCCATTGTCCATGCACAGTGCACTCTGCATGTTACTCATACTATGATTAGAACTTAGAATTTTATTCTGGAGACCTTTGCAAATAGAAGGCCATTGAAGATTATTGAATTAGGAAGTTACATAATCAGAGCCAAAATTCAGAAAGATATTCTTAGACCAGAGAATAATTTTCAAGGGGCTGGAAATAGAGAATTGAATTAGGAGGATTCTACTCTAGTGAAATGCAATGGGGACCTAAACAAAAGCGGCAGCGGTGAGAATAAAATAACTGAGAAAGGGTTAAGGAAAACTGGAGGGGGATCTGAGACTTTTGGGCCTGGGTGACGAGGGAGAGGCATTGATGAGGATCATTCAGAAGTCTCAAATTTTGGATACTAGAGATATAAAAATACAACACATAACAAAATGCAAACCTAAATGTCCCATTTTTTTATGATTTGTGTTAGCATTCCAATGTTTCATTTGTTTTCTTCACATAGTCTGTTCAGATCATGGTTTTTTCAGGGATTTACCTAAGTCTATCCTTCTTGCTTGCCTTCCCTTTACTGGCAGTTCTCTCATTCCTTTGTGTTTGAGTTTTCTAGCTACAGATTCTGATTTTTTTTTTTTACCACTTAAAAAATTTTTAATTAGTTTCAAGTATATAGTACATTAGTTAGACATTTATATAGTTTATAAAATGATCCCCCTAATTGTTCCTTCTCTCCTCTGGTTTTCTACCTAGCTATTTCATTAATGCTAACTGCATTCCCTATGCTGTGCTCCCCATCCCTGTGACCATCTATCAACTACTAATTTGTACTTCTTTAATGCTTCACCCCTTTCTCCCAGCCTCCCAATACCCCCTCATCTCTCTCTATCACCAAATTGTCCACTACATTTGTATGTTTGTTCTTTTTGTTCCTTAGATTCTGCATACAAGTGAAATCATGTGGTATTTATCTTTCTCTGTCTGACTTATTTCACTTAGCATAATAACTTCTAGGTCTGTCCATGTCTTTGCAAATGGTAGGATTTTATTTTTTTAATGGATGAGTAATATTCCATTGCATATATGAACAATAACTTCTTTATCCAATTGTCTGTTGATGGGCATTTAGGTTGCTTCCATATCTTGGCTATTGAACATTGTGCTGCCATGAATATTGGGGTCCATAGATCTTTATGAATTATTGTTTTGGTTTTCTATGGATAAATGCCCAAAAGTGCAATTGCTAGGTCAAAAGATATCTATTTTTAATTTTTTTGAGAAACCTCCAGATTCTTTTCTGTAGCGGTTGTACCAATTTGCAATCCTACCAACAAATATATGAGGGTTCCCTTTTCTCAGCATCCTTGCTAATGCTTGTTCTTTGATTTACTGATGATAGTCATTCTGACAGGTGTGAGATGATATCTCATTGTGGTTTTAATTTGCATTTCTCTGATGATTAGTAACCTTGAGCATCTTTTCTTATGTCTATTAGCCAACTGATTTCTTCTTCGGAGAAGTATCTGTTCAGGTCTTCTGCCCATTATTTAATTGGATTGTTTGTTTTTTAGTTGTTGAGTTGTATGAGTTTATTATATATTTTGGATATTAACCTCTTATCAGATGTATCATTAGTAAATATCTTCTCCCAGTCAGTTTCATTTTGTTGATAGTTTTTTTTTGCTGTACAAAAACTTTTTAGTTTGATGTAGTCCCATTTGTTTATTTTTTTCTTTTGTTTCCCTTGCCTGGAGAGATATATCTGAAAAGAAATTACTGTTAGTAATATCAGAGAGTTTACTGCCTATGTTTTCTTCTAGAAGTTTTATGGTTTTGGGTCTTACATTTAAATCTTTGATCCATTTTGAGTCTATTCTTGTATATAGCGTAAGAAGGTAGTCCAGTTTCTTTTATTTACATGTACCTGTCCAACTTTCCCAGCACCATTTATTGAAGAGACTGTCTTTACCCTATTGTATATTCTTACCTCCTTTGTCATATATTAAGTGAGCATATAGGCGTGGATTTATTTCTGACCTTTCTATTCTGTTCTGTTGATCAATGTATGTTTTTAAGTCAGTATCATGCTGTTTTGATTACTGTAGCTTTGTAGTATAGTTTGATATGAGTTAGTGTGATACTTTCAACTTTGTTCTTCTTTCTCAAGATTGCCATGCTTATTCAGGATCTTTTATTGTTCCATATAAATTTTAGGATTATTTCCTCTAGTTCTCTGAAAAATGCCATTGGTATTTTGATGGGTATTGCACTGAATCTATAGATTGCTTTGGGTGGTATGGCCATTTTAATGATGTTGATTCTTCCTACCCATGAGCATAGTATATGCTTACATTTATTTGTAAATTCTTCAATTTATTTTTTCAATGACTTATAATTTTCTGAGAACAGGTCTTTTACCTCCTTGGTTAATTTGATTCCCGATGCAATTGTAAATGGGACTTGTCTTCTTAATTTCTCTTTCTGAAAATTCATCATTCGTGTATAAAAATGCCTCTGACTTCTGAATATTTTTTTTGTAACCTGCTACTTTACTGAAGCATTGATAAGTTCTAACAGATTTTTGGTGGAATCTTTAGGGTTTTTTATATATAGTATCATGTCATTGGCAAATAATGAGAATTTTACTTCTTTCTTTCCAATCTGGAAAACTTTTATTTCTCTTTCTTGTCTTATTGCTATGGCTAAGACTTCCGATACAATGTTGAAGAGGAGTGGTGAAAGTGGGCATCTTGTCTTGTTCCTGATCTTAAGGAAAATGCTTTTAGCTTTTTCCTATTGAGTATGATATTAGATGTAGGTTTGTCATACATGGCCTTTATTATGTTGAGGTATGTTCCCTCAATTTCCATTTTGCTGAGAATTTTTATCATAAATAGCTGCTGGATTTTTTCGAATGCTTTTTCTGTATCTATTGATATGATCATATGGTTTTTATCTTTCGATTTATTAATGCGGTGTATCACATTAATTGATTTGTGGATATTGTACCAACCTTGCATGCCAGGAATAAATCCAACTTGATCATAGTGTATGATATTTTTAGTGTATTGCTAAATTCAGTTGTTAATATTTTGTTAAGGATTTTTGCATCAATGTTCATAAGAGATATCTGCCTATAGTTTTCTTTTTTTGTAATGTCTTTGTTTGGTTTTGGAAACCAAGTAATGATGGCCTCATACAAGGAGTTAGGGAACTTTCCGTCTTCTTGAATATTTTGGAATAATTTGAGAAGAATAGATGATAATTCTTCTTTGAACGTTTGGCAAAATTCGCCTATGAAGCCATCTGGTCCAGGACTTTTGTTTTTTGGGAGATTTTTGATTACTGATTCTATTTCATTGGTGGTAATTAGTCAGTTCAGATTTTCTGTTTCTTCTTGACTCAGTCTTGGGAGATCGTATGTTTTTAGGAATGTATCCATTTCTTCCAGATTGTCCAATTTGTTGGCATATAATTGCTCACAGTATTTCCTTATGATCTTTTATATTTCTGTGGAGTTTGTAGTTATTTCTCCTCTTTAATTTCTGATTTTATTTATTTGAGTCCTCTCTCTTTTTTTCTTAATGAGTCTGGCTATGGGTCTGTCAATTTTGTTTATCCTTTCAAAGAACCAGCCCTTGGTTTCATTAATCTTTTGTATTGTTTTTCTAAACTCTATTTCATTTATTTCCACTCTGATCTTTATTATTTCCTTCCTTCTATTTACTTTGGGCTTTATTTGCTGTTCTTTTTCTGCTTCTTTTAATTGTAAGGTTAGCTTGTTTATCTGAGCTTTTTCTTATTTCTTGAGGTAGGCCTGTATTGCTATGAGTTTCCCTCTTAGGACTGCTTTCGCTATGCCTCATAGATTTTTGAGTTGTTGTGTTTTCATTTTCTTTTGTCTCTAGGTATCTTTTGATTTCTTCCTTGATCTCATTAATAACACATTCATTGTTTAGTAGCATGTTATTTAGCCTCCATGTGTTTGCATATTTTCCAGTTTTTTTCTTGTAGTTGATATCTAGTTTCATACCACTGTGATCATAGAAGGCAGTTGACATGATTTGAATCTTCTTAAATTTATTGACACATGTTTTGTGTTCTAACATGTGGTCTATCCTAGAAAATGTTCCATTTGCACTTGAGAAGAATGTATATTTTGCTGTTTGGGGGTAAAATGCTCTGAAAATATCAACTAAATCCATCTGGTCTAGTGTGTCTTTTAGGCCCATTGTTTCCTTGTTGATTCTTTGCTTGGAAGATATGCCCATTGGTGTCAGTGGGGTGTTAAAGTCTCCTTCTACGAGTGTAATACAATTGATCTCTCTTTTCATGTCAGTCAATGATTGCTTTATATATGTAGGTGCTCCTATGTTGGATGCGTATGTGTTTATTAAAGTTATATCCTCTTGATTTATCGATCCCTTTATCATTATGTAATTTCCTTTTTTGTCTCTTATTATAACCTTTGTTTTAAAATCTATTTTATCTGATATAAATATCGCTACCCCAGCTTTATTATTTTTCATTTCCATTTGCATGAAATATCTTTTTCTATCCCTTTACTTTCAGTCCCTGAGAGTCATTTGATCTGCAGTTGTTCTCTTGTAGATAGCATATGCATGGGTCTTGTTTTCTTATCCATTCAGCTACCCTATGTCTTTTGATTGGAGCATTTAATCCATTTACATTTAAAGTGATTACTGATAGGTATACAGTTACTGCCATTTTATTATTCATATTTGTTACTTCCATTTTCTTTTTTACCCCATTTCTTTTTACAAAAGTCTCTTTAATATTTCTTATAATACTGGCTTGTTGATGGTGATGAATTCCTTAAGCTATTTCCTATCTGGGAAGCTCTTTATCTCACCTTCCATGTTAATTAAAAGGCTTGTTGGGTAGAGTATTCATGGTTGTAGAGTCTTGTGTTTCATAACTTTGAATATTTCTTGCCAGTCCCTTCTGGTCTGCAAAGTTTCCATTGAAAAGTCAGCAGATATTCTTATGGGGTACTCTTGTAGATAACTAGCTACCTTTCTCTTGCTGCTTTTAAGATTCTCTCTTTGTCTTTGATCTTTAGCATTTTAATTATGACATGTCTTGGTGTAGGTCTGTGAATTCCCCTTGTTTGGTACTCTGTGCCTCCTGAACTTGTATGTCTAATTTCTTTGCCAGGTTAGGGAAGTTTTCTGTCATTATTTCTTCAAATAGATTCTCAATCCCTTGCTCTCTCTCTTCCCCTTTAGGTACTCCTATGATTCGGATATTGTTATGTTTCATGTTGTCCCAGAGGTCTCTTAAACTATCCTCATTTTTTAAAATTCTTTTTTCTTTTCATTCTTCTGATTGGGTGTATTCTGCTACCTTGTCTTCCAATTCACTGATTTGATCTTCTGCTTTGTCCAATCTACTGTTGAATCCTTCTAGTGTATTCTTCATTTCAGTTATTGTATTTTTCATTTCTGTCTGGTTCTTTTTTTATGGTTTTTGTGTGTGTTTTTTTAATGCTTATTATCTCTCTGTTGATGTTCTCATCGTGCTCATCCATTCTCCCCATAAGGTCATTGAGCATCCTTACAACAATTATTTTGAAATCTGTCTCTCGTAGGTTGCTTGCCTCCATTTCCTTTATCTTATTTTCTGTTGTTTTCTCCTGTTTTTTCATTTGTGGCATGTTTCCTTGTTTTTTTTCATTTTATTAGCTTCTCTCTGTTCGTTTCTTTGTGTCAGGAATATTTGTTTCATCTCTCAGCCTTGGCCAGATGGCCTAACGTGGAAGATGTTCTATGTGGCCCAGTGGCGCACTCTCCCTGATCCTTTATGCTGGGGGCTCTGGACATGATCTTTGTGTGAGTTGTGTGTGATTTCTTGTTATCGCCAAGACTTTATTGTTGTTAGTACATCAGTGTATGGGATTAATGCTCAGGCTGACTAATTGTGGGAATTGGCTGCACCCACAGGATAAGAGTTGATGTGTGAGGGCTGACTCCATTGAGTAGGATTTGCCCTAGCAGGCTTGTATACTTGTTGCAACCACCCTTTGTGTGTACCGCTAATGGGATTAGTCAGGAGTTGCTCCCTTGTGATCTAGTGCCAGCCTCCAGATGTGTTGGTTTTCTGGCCCCTTAGGAGGGGCTCCCCCATAGGCCAAGGTCAGCTTCTGCTTTTGATTACTCAGGGCTACCTGGTGAGAACTACAAAGTGATCTGGAGATAGTTGTTGCCTATGCTGGATCTATAGGTAAGTGGAAGAGACAATGCTGTAGGCAGTGGTTGGTTATCCCTCATGCTCCTCCAGGTTTGACACTGCCTGTCAGTTGCCTGTAAGTCTCTGAACCTGGAAGAGCCTCTGGGTGATATATGTGTTGGGTGGTGCAGGGACCCTGGGAGTCTCCTGAATCTATTGAGTAAATTTCATCCTGCTACTGCAGTGTCCGTTTACATGTCAACACTGTCTCTGTGGCTCCTGTACAAGTTTCCAATCGATGCAAGGTCAGCTGCTGCACACCTTGGGACTGAATATGCCACCCCAGGGCTGGGGCAACTTCCTATCAATGTGCAATAGGCACTTTGTGTATTGGATGGGGCAGGAAATCAGGGAGTCAAGGACTGTCAGGCCAATACAGACCCCTGTTTTCCCCTCAAGAGGTATTGCAGCTTGTAGGCAGTAGTGGTCTGCCCACAAATGTTTTCCCGAAATATGCTCACTGTGCTAGCCAAGGTTGGTTGCCTGCACAGACTGTACAACCCCAGAGCGAAGCAGGGCACGGGAGGCTGCCTGTTGATGGCTTGGATGAAGTGAGATCTCAGGGAGACAAGGGACATAAGGCCAATACAGCCTCAGTTTTGCTGCAACTTCTGTGTCTGCGTGTTCCCGCTGTAACCACAGATCCCAGTGAGACCAATTGCCGTCTGGGGATCCCCCTGTGCTCCCCAGAGGCAGTATTGCAACTGTTGCACGTAGCAGAAGTCTGCTTGCCACTAATTTCTGTGCATTGCCTGCCCTGTGCTAGCCAAAGTTTGTTGCCTGCGTGGCTTGGGAGATGGGGGTGGTAAAGGGCAGGGCTATGGCAGTTCACTGTCAATGGGCTGCCTAGGGCAATTTGTGGGTAGGGTGGGGCAGGGCCTCAGAGAGGCAATGACAGATCAATACAGCCTCAGTCTTGCTGTAACTTTGGTAACCGTTTCTGCGTTCTGGCAGAAGTTCCAGATCACAGGAAGACCAGCTGCTGTCTGGGACTGGCCCACAGATCCCTGAGATCTGCCCAAGTTCCTGTTGGCAGCAGTGATCTGCCTGACCCTATCTTGGAAATGTGGCTCACAGTGCTGGCTACCAGCTGAGAATGCTTGGCCCTGAATTGACAGAGGGTGTGGCAGCCATCCAGCAACAAAAGCCCAGGGTGATCTGCAGGTTGGGTGGGGCAGGCTCATCACCTCAGGCTTCCTAATGGCCCTGTGGGAGGGGTTTGCACTGTCTAGCTGGCCCAGTCTTGTAAATTGCCTTGTAGAGGGGCTGGACTAAGGCACAAAGGTGGTGTCCCTTACAGCCTTCGCTCTGGTGCTAGGTTATGCAGATTTTCTCCGTATGGATCCGGTGCGAGCCTCTGACCCACCGCCAGTGTCTTGGGTAAGTGTCTGCAGGTCAGAAAGCCGGTGTGTGGGTGCTTCAAAAGGATGTCTAGGGATTCAGTCTCCTCTGTCTCACCCAGACAGCTGGAATCCCCTCTGGTTTTTACAGTCAGAGTTATTGGAATCTCCTCTTCTCTGGGCTGGGACCCAGGGGCTGGGGAGCCCCCAAATGAGAGCAGGACTCCTCTCTCTTTTAGGAAAGCCTCTGCAGCCTCGCTCTCCCTCCCGGTGATCTTCCACCACCAGTAGGTGCAGGTCCTGCCCAATTTGTGACTTTGCCCCTCCTACCGGCTTCGATGTGGCTCCTTTGTATTATCAGACATAGGTGTTACAATCAGCTGGACTTCAGGTGATTCTCCATGTTGATTATTTTATAATTATTTGTAATTTCAATGCGGACCTGGGAGGAGATAAACCCTTCTTTTACCTAGTGCGCCATCTTTGTTCTCAGTCCCAGATTCCACCTCTTTATATCTATTTTAGACAATCATTTTCTAGCTTATAGAACTAGGTAATAACTAGCATACCTCCTGTGGACCAGCCTTTACTCTAAGGCAGGGATATGGCATTGATTAAGACCTGGTTTTTGCTCTCCAGCAGCCTGTGGTCTAGTGGAAGGAAATAAGTAGATAGAAAGTTTATGCACTCAGTATGCTAAGTGTAGCTGTAGAAAGTTGCCAGGTGCAGAGATAGCTGAGACCAGGCAATGACTGAACTTAGTAGGTAAAACAACATGAGAAGATATGTTTCGAAGATGTCTCTGCTTCCGTTTTATTTCTTTTTTTAAAGTTTTTTTTAAAAAAAATTAGTTTCAAGTATTCAGCACATTGGTTAGACATTTATATAGTTTATGAAACGATCCCCCTGATTACTCTAGCTTTACACATAGCCATTGCATTACTGCTGACTGCCTTTCCTATGCTGTGCTCCCCATCCCCGTGACATCTATCAACTACTAACTTATACTTCTTTAACCCTTCACCGCTTTCTCCCAGCACCACCCTCCCTCCCCTCTGGTCATGACCAGATTGTCCTCTATATTTTTGAGCCATTTTTGATTAGTTTGTTCATTTTATTTCTTACTTGTTTCCAGGTCTGTTGACCTATTGTTGTATTTTGGAGGATTAATAGGTGCTTTCTTTTTCTTGATGATGGTTGGATATTTGAAATAGGAGAGGGACAGATTTTAAAAAAATCTGCCTTAAGGAAGCCGAGTTCAGATCTCCTTTTTCTCTATAGGGAACAGAATACTTAGAGAAGGTGTTACAGAGATGGTCTAGACTAGAGCAATATCTGATTTATTGGAAAATTTTTTGTAAACATTAATTGGTTTATTGGATTATGCTGTTTACTTTAAGTGACTACTTAGATACAAGCATATACAATACAGAACCTACTGCACAGCATAAGGTGGGAACTCAAATATTTGTAGAATAAGAGACTAAATGAACAGACAACCCTAACCCCACCCTCAACTTATTCCCCACCCCTTACCATTTTACTCTTCCTTCTAGACTGGGAATGAAGAATAATCAGTAATTATGAGATAAACTTTTTCTTGATTAATTCACACCAGTATGGCTTGATAATTATGCACATGTTTACAGTTGCTTTTTAGGAAGACTTTATGTTTGGAACACATCACCTGCAGAATTCTTTGAACCTTCTCAGATAGTTCCTTGAGAGCAAGTAATACTACTGTATATAAAAATAAGGCATATATAGCAAGACCAGTGCAAGAATGATTACCCAGAACATATTGTCTTTGTAGACTCAGTCCTATATTATTTACCTTGGCTCATCCCTTTATTTTATCGTTATCTGCTCTTACTTGACCACTACTTTAATGTTTTTAACTTCTTTCCATTCTTATCCTTAAATTTGATCTGTAGGGGAGGAAGAAGTTTTCCTTGACCCTCTTAAATTTCCTGGCTGGGTCTGAAAATTAAACTGACAAAGACATATTAAAAGGAAAAGAACATGCAAATTTTATTGACTTTTTAATGTATATGTGAGCCTTCACAAGAGAGTCAAGACCCAGAAAAATGACCAGAGCAGGAAGCTTTTATACCTTTTAGACAAAGAAATAAGAAAATTATGAGAAAATGACAAGACAAAGGAATTTGGGGTAGAGACAGTAAATGGTGAAGAAGTAACTAGGAAAATAACAGTTTAATAATGTTTGTTTGTAGATTCCTCTGGTGCTATTCTCTCAGCTGATAAGAGTTTGTCTTAAGTAAAAGAATTTATATCCTACAGAAAAGGGGAAGCTTTTCCTGCATTTACTGCTTATTAATGGCCTTCAACTCAAAATAGTATGTTAAAGAGGTATATTTTGGGGTGACATATTCTGGTTTCCTTCAGATGCATGAGGTGTTTTCATAGCCACTATCATGATACCTCTTAATTCATATTTCCTGTACCCTTAGGCATCTTTGCAATACTTCACGTCCTTCCATCCACAGTTTTAAACAACTGTATATAAACATTTGTTCAATTGTCATTTGTCCACTTTCCTCTAGCATATATATGGCAGGCTCTTAATACAGCTTGATTTAACACTTAGTTCCCTCTACATTAGCTGCCCCAAGAACATGACCTTGGTTCAGAAGTTGAGGTAGGCCCTGAATAATCAAATAGCTGGAGGCTGTCAGTGAACCACATGCCTCACAGCTGGATAGTGAGCCCTTTATTGAAGTAGGATCTGAATGTAGCATCTTTGTGTTTACCCCAGAACTCTTACAAACAGAAGAAAAAGGCATTCAGTCCAATGGAAACTTAGGCAAAACACATATATAGACAACTTACGGAAGACCAAGTCCAAATGCCAAGAAATATTTGAAACAACGCTTAGTAATCTGGAAAGTGGAAATTGAAATAACAATGAATATAATTTTATACATATAAGAGATACAGAAATCAATGAGAGCTATAGAACCTGTTAAGGTGAAATGTGAAGTGTTATGATTCTTTGGGAAATCGATCTGGCATTATCTATTAAAAAAATACATATACCCTTAGACCACAAAATTCTACTCCTGGGAACCTATCTAATGGAAATTAAACAACTGGTTCATAATGACAGGTACAAAAATGATTATTACAACAATATTTGCAGTGGTGAAAAACTACAGAAATAAATTGAATTCCCCAAATAGGGTAATACCCGAATAATTATGTTATATCCATACCATGGAATATTATGCACTTACTTAAAAGAATGAATTAGTAGATACTGTAGATGAGATGGCGGGATTTTTACCAAGTAATATTGAGTGAGAAAAGGAAGATTATGTATAAAAATATTCTCACTTCCACATATTTTTGTTTTGGTAAATCAAGCAATGGTAAATTATCTATCTATCTATCTATCTATCTATCTATCTATCTATCTATAAATGTAGACCAAAGCTGAAAGGTGTATACTAGGTTATTAACTTGAGTTACTTTGCAAGGCGTGGGAGGGTTGATCTGGGTAGAGGAGAGAAATGTGCAAGATGTGTAAAAGAAGATAAGAAAAATTGTACCCACAAAGCATGCATATAAGTATATTTATGCTATCATTTCTAAACCTAATAAGAAAGGCAGAATCAGGGACTTACACGGCTTGCAGAAAAGAAAGGAGAAAAATAAATCATAGAAATGCAACTAACATACACAATTTTATTGGACATACAGAAATTTTTAGTTTTTACTAGTTTAATAGATGCTAGGAATATTTATTTGCTATATAAATCAAACAGTATCTGGCCACATGAACCGATGGCATGGTTGAGAAAAGTATAGGACTTTCAGTAAACTTCTGTACCTGTATCAGTCAGGTACAGAAGGCTAGGTTTTACTACAGTAACAAATTACCTCAAATCTGAGGGGCTTACCACAAAGATTGCTTTATTGTTCATGTTACATGTCCACTGTAGATGGTTTTAAGCTCTGCTCTATGCCGTTTTTACTCAGGATCTAGCTTCTATCTGGTGACTGAGAAATCTTGTGGCAGGGGAAAATGAGATTATGGTTAAGCATATGCTGGTTCTTAAAACTGTTCAGAAGGGTCTTTTCCATTTGTCTTTCACTGGCCAATGCAAGCCACATGGCCGAACTTGCTGTCAAAGGGATGAGGACAAATGACTCTCCCGCGGCAAGGATCAGTAAACATCTCCCTGAGTATGAAGATTAGCTTCAGGATAAAGAGTGTTAATGAAGTATTTCCATGTGATCATAGTAGCGAATGTTATTAATGCTTGGTGAGTGAGGAGAATTAGACAAATAAGAGAACATACTTTTTTAAAATAATTAAATAAATGCTATTTTTCTCATCCACTGGGTGTACAGGTAAGGGATACTCCTTTGATTTTAATTTAGTTTCAGTCACAGATCACAGACCATCCTTTACATTTTCAGAAAACAAACAAACTAAACTTTTAATTCATATTTTGAAGCTGAGAATAATTAAGGTGAATAGAAGGGATAAAATTCTATTTACTTACACATTTTATTTTTCTGATTTAGAATTTATAGCAGTATGTTGATGAGAAGTATAACATCAGAAAAAAATTCCTTTCTTTAGAAATGAAAATCTAAAAAATAATAGTGTTTGATACTTTTTTGCCTAGAATTTAAATATTTGCTCATAACAAATCTTCCAACTCAATTATATCTGCAGCTATCAGTTTAGTTATTAAAACCCCATTTTGGGGAGGGGAAAATTTAAAGAAAGCTCTAAAATCTCTCACTACACTATAGGTAGTATTGTACCATGTTTGTTGCTTATTATCCCACTTCACAGTTAAATTTGCTGCTTCATAATATTACAGAAGATTCCTGTAACATGCTTTATTTTCCTACTCTTTCAAAAACAATTGTGACATTATCTGAACAGTTTCATCAATACATTTTATATAGAACAGAATGGCAGAAGTCCCAAGTGCTGTTCAACAGCTGTTGCTCCTCCACTGTGGGTTAAGAGAAGATGCAGCTGTATCCATGGTGACCTATATGAGTTACTGAGGGTGGGAACTGTGGGATTCTCACAGGGGTTAATGACAGAGCAAATGCTAGCAATCTAGTTTTCAATGGACATTTGGCCGCAAATGGAATTTTTTTTTTTAAAGAAAGGACTCGCTTTTTTTTAGCTCCTCATTTTGCAAAGCAGATAAACATATTGTGCTTAACAAAAGGGCTATATATACCTGAAAACTTACTGGGAATTAAAACGGGATTATGAAAGTGACCATATTTTACCCTTGTCTTATAATTTAATCTAGAACATGCATTATGATTTTGTGTTTATTTAAGTATGGTACTCTGCATTTTCCTCCCAAAAGATCTGAAGTAGAATGCAACAAAGGCATATCAATAAGGTTGACAAAATAGGTATAAGAGTAATACATTCTGACCTAAGGAGAGGAGTGCATTAGAGAAAGAAATATGACTCTATATTTTCTTCCAGTGGGTCCTATGATGCTGAAAAGCATTAATAAATTTCTGTATTGGTATAAGTTTGAGGAACCCCCCCGCCCCACCTCATGCAGATGAATTAGATTTAGGGTATGAACCTGGGGTGGGATAGAGAAGGAAAAACCTACCACATATTCACTCCTGCATCACAAGTATCCGGCATCGAGAATTTAATTTAATTATAACTTCACACCTGGAAGAGATCCAAGTTGTCAAATAAAATAGAGAAGGAAGAGAATCAAGTTTTCACGGGGCCTCGTTGGTGCCATTCCAGTGGTACTTTTCATGAACATTGCTGTGGCTTCTGCATCTGCGAGGGACATAATCTTGATGTGAGCTCCAACTCTAGGATCTATGTCAAAGTAAGTTAATACGTAGAAAATAAATCAACTTAGACTGCCTCCTTTAAAAGACATTTGCCCTGCACATACAGATTATTCCCAGACGACTGGCCTGGGGCGCCTGATAATGTATCTTAGCCTCAGGGTCTAGACGAGTAGTTCCCCAGGGGGCAGTGCTAATGGACCTGGGCATTCTGTTCTCCTGTAGGTAGTAGAGGTTTCCCTGCACCTGAAAGAAGTAGCAGCCATCAGACACTGAAGAATATTGGCTGTGATCAGAGATTTCCCATATTTATCGCCCTTTAGTATTTTGAAGATTTTTTAAACTGGGGAGTCTAGATTTAAACCATTTGTAACTTATTTTTATAGGACTGTTATTGTTATTATGAAGTGGAGTTTACCTGAACTTTGAAGTTAAAATTCGTTGATTTTTATGTTTAGCTACTGAAATTTCCTACTTAAAGGCTAACATAAAGGACAAAGGAATACCTTTCAAGGAAAAAACTTGAATTTTAAGAGGGTGTATTTAAGTTTTTCTTGACTTTGTGTGTATTTACTCTAGTATTTATACTACAAATTACCTCGCAAACTCTTTTTTTCTTGAAGTACAAATTGAAATATTACAATGTGTATTGGGGAGTGCTACGATGAACTATAAAGATATATGTGACTCAGTTGAAAATGCTGTACTCATGTTCAGTGCATCTTTGAACTTGTCAGGAGAACTGGCTCTTAATATCAAAATATTCTTTTTTATACCTATGTGGATGAGTGGATAAATGTGTTTCCTTACACACTGATAAATCAACCTCATACTCTTATCATGATGATATATTAAGAGAAGAGATTGTTGTACCTAACGTGAATAGTCCCAGTTCTGAAGGAGTGGTTCTTCAGAATAGTTGAAGTTTCTAGGACCGTCACTGGACTTGCACCCGATGAAAGCCTCATGTAGCAGGAAGAGTGAAAGCTTTGAAGTCACTGACTGGGGGGACTCAAATCCTGGTTCTATCACTTCCTGTTGTCTCTGAGTTTGAGCAAGCTAATTGACCCTTTTGATCCTTAGTTTCCTTATTCATAAAGTAGATATCAGAATACTTCATAGAGGATTATCTGGTTATCAGAATGACAGTTCTCTTCCCCACCTGTGATTTCCCGGTTGAGTATGGAAAGTCTTAATGTTCTCACTGGATTTTTCTTAGGTCTAGGGTTCTGGAATGACTTTCCTGGGTTAGAAGGACAACATTGGCACAGCTGGTCTTTGATTCTGGGCTAGGTATTTTAAGGTTTGCTAGATTTGGCCAGGTTCCTATTAGTTGTCTTTTAGTCTAGTTCTAGATTTAAAATTACTCCAATTTATAATCATCCTTCTAATTTTGCAATTGCTTTATTAGGGTCTGTTCTGATTTCTGTCTTAGGATGGAATTCTAGGATCCTTGAAGATGAGAAGTCCTATTGTGTGGGCAGTAATTGAGCCATTTTTCTTTATTAGAAGTGGTTGTTTTATTCAGTCAGGGGACTACAAACGTGAAGATTCTATCCGCAGATATTTATTGAGTATCTTACTCTGTGCCAGCCATGGTTCCGAGAGCTGAAGATACAGCAATTAAGAAAATAGGGTCCTTATGCATGTGGAGATTGCATTCTTCATTTCAGGGGAGCAGAGGTAGGAGGTCAGTATGACAGAATATATAAGTAAACAATTCCATGGACAGGACAGTTTATTCACAGTGATAAAATCCTATGAGAAAACAAAATAGGATAATATAAGTAACATGGCATGCGTGTGGGGTTGAAAGGGCAACTTGATATTTGTGGTCAGAGAAGACCTCTCTGGGGTGGGGATATGAGACAATTCATTACTGTTATTCACATCCCCTCTCCCCCCACCGTCACCCTCCAAGTAACATGCTACAATCTTTTGATTGGCAAATTGGAGGTGGGGGAAGGCAGGAATTGTGGTCATAGTAATTTGGAAAGGGGTATTGTTAATGGAGGGGTAGGCATGTACACATAGTTGCTGACTTAACCAAACCTGGCTGACTCTCTGAATTAGGGGAGTGGGGCTGCAGAGTAGACTCTGTTCCCAGGTAGGAAGTTTTGTTTTTTTTCTGTTTCTTTTCTTTTTTTTTTTTTAAACTGCAAACATGAGTATCGGGAGAAGCCGTCTGGGCTTTTGCTATAATCCAAAAGTATGAAAAACTTGCTATATCAGGGTCCAACTATTTTCTCAAAGCAGAATGAATTAGACAACAGCCTTTATGAATACACACTCAGGGTGTGTGTGTGTGTGTGTGTGTTTCCCATCACAGGAGGGTGAGAGAGAAGGCTGCTAAGGGAGGGAAGAGATAAGAAACCAAATGGACATCACCTAGCTGAAACACAAAAAATTTTGTCCATTATATGCTATACTTTCTGGCTTCTTTTTCTTTTTAAGATCACTGACCTTAAATGTCAGTAAGGTTACACTAATTTTACAACTCTAAAAAGCAGATTATTATAAGAATGGTATACAGACCTATAGAATGGAAAATTCTTATAAATGATAATATTGTATAATGAATGAGATAGCTGCAGTTTCACATTTCTCAGAGGATAGCCCAAGAATGGAATATTTATTAGGGTAATAAAGAAAAATAAAGCACCAAAAGCAACTGTAGAAGACAGAAGTAAACCATAGTAATAGTTGAGTATCAAAGTAAAAAACCACCTAAAACATTATATTTGTGAGAATAGCAAATAAAAATATTTTCGATACAAGCTAGATGGGAATTCCCTGGACTAATGGAGATGAAGGACATGTATGGTTGTTTTAAGTCTGGGTGCCCTTTCTCTTCCTTCTTCTAGTCAATGTGTTATAAAGGCAAATCAGCCGAAAAAGGAACTTTGCTTTTTCCCTACAATCTTACATACCAGAAGGAAATGAAAAAAGCATTTGCTGTTATGGATGCAGTTCTCAGAATTTCACTAGAGGGTAGTGTTGGTTCTAAAACCAGAGGTTGCTAATATACAGTACATTCATTACTGGGCTGCATTTATATTTAAAGAAAAAGTAAACTCAAGCCTCTCAGGCTTCTCTGAAAGTTGATAAATGTCAAGTCTGAAACCTCTCAAGGGCTTCATCCAGTTGTCCCAGCCCCAGAAGAGCCAGATAAAGTAGTGAAGAGATTACTGGAAGAGCTGAGTGGCAGAATCTAATTTCAGCTCCTGCACTAACTAGTAGACAAGAAACTAAGGCTCCCTAGGCCTTCAACTCATCTGCAAAATAAAAGCGCTGCCCTAGATGATCCCTGAATCTCCTTGCATCTCTATAACAAATTCTGGGTCTAAAAGGCTGAAGATTTTCTCATGTTCTTGGCTAGGCAAAAGAACAAGTAACATCTCAAAGTATTAAATTACTAATAATTAAAATATAATGTTATAAAAGATTTAATATACATTATATTTAAAAAACCTTTAGATTAAATGTTAAGTCTTCTGTCCTACTAGGAAAACCTCAAAGCCATCATTTGTATCTATATGAGAATTCTGTGGTTAATTTCAGTGACTTAATGCATAATCCAAAGATTATCTCTTCTCTCGGTTGCTTGCTTGCTGGAAATGATCAAAATATGTTTGTATAGGATTATCTATAGAAGAGTTTGAACCATTATCAAATAGGGATGCTTTAGTTATGGAGACTAAATCCCTAACCTCCCTTGTACTTAGCCAGCATCCAGAAGGATTTAGTTGGTTCAGTTTCCTATTACCCTCACCTCTTTTATTTGATTCCCTTTCCTCGTTATAATTATTTGCATTGCAGAGTGAACTGAAGATCTTTTCATAAAACCTTGATCAGATTATTCAACTCCAGCGTCCCTGTAAACCCTAGTTTATCTCTGCATGGGCTTGACTTCTAAGCGTTGGCGTGAGAGCCCGAAATTAACCTGTGATCGTGCGAAGCAACACTCCCATCACCGCAAACGTTTTGACATGAATACTCAACAGTCCCCTTCCTCCAATTAATCAGCTTCGAAAACAGAGGTTTCTTTCCCCCGCCCCCTCCTACTTCTATCAAATTTTGTTGCATTTTCTGGCTCATTTCGAATCTCTAAACTTCCTAAAATATACACGAAGCGCCGGCTGGTGCGCACTCGCGCGCGCGCGCGCTCGTACGGTCGCTCTAGTACACGGGTCCGGCGGGGCCGGCTCCCAGGCACAGAACACATTCCATTCTTCACGTTCGGGCACGCCCCTCCGCTGTGAGGATTGGTCGGGCCGACCCCACTCCGAGAGGCGAGGCTCCTAAGAGGCTCAGACGCCTGCCAATCCCCACGGGCTGTCAAAACAAGTCTTCCCTCTCTGTCACAACAGAGCGGAGCGGAGGCCGCCGCCGCCGCCGCGGTACTTCCTGAGGCTGCTGCGCGGCCGTCCGCGGGCAGGTGGGGGGTGCGCCGGCCGCGGTCTCCCGGCTCCGGGCCCCTCAGGCTGTGCGCGTCCCGGCCTCGGAGGCCGCCTAGCCAGGCGGCCGGTGCCTTTTGTTTCGCGCAGACCGGGCGTTTGCATCACATTTCGGACACCTCCCTCTCCTTTTCGCCTCTCCTTCTGCTTCTCGCTCACTCTCGTCCCCACACCCGCCGCCATCCATCCCCCAGCGAACTGCCGGCCTCCTGGACTTCTCTACCCGAGCGATGCCTCCTATCCAGAAAGTTGCCGCCGCCGCCGCCGCCGCCGCCGCGAGCGGGCGGTGAAACAAAGTCTGGCGGGGCCGCCTCCCTGTGCATGAGCGCGCTGGTGCCCAGCGGCTGGACTCCGCTGCCGGGCGTGCAATCTCCCCTCGGAAAGCCTGAAACGCGCCCAGCCATGGCCGAGGGCGCGGCCGGCAGGGAGGGTCTCGCGCCGCCCGACATAGTCGGGGGTGAAGACGACCCCCGAATGGGCTCAGATGGCGCCTCCGGGGACAGCGTGGCGGCGGCCCCTGGGGGCCGGTCGAGGGACCGTCGCAGCGGGGTCGTATTGCCGGTTGCTGCAGGGGCCCCAGCAGACATCGACGCTGGCCTTTTGGAGGCAGCGCGGGCAACCCCCCGGCGCAGCAGCATCATCAAGGTAAGCGAAGCCGCTCCACCCCGAGAGCATGGGTGTAGGAGGTGGGTGGGTCGGGGATCCCCGCAGGACTTACGGTGTCTGGAGGCATCGCAGGCTCGACATTGTTTTCTCCCAACTCCTTTATTACCAAACCTTCCTTCCTTGTCCGGAGGTTCTCAGACTCAGCTCTTGGCTATGAGAAGCAGAAGTGACTTTTTTTTTTTTTTTCTCTTGACAGCGGAGGGAAAGTTCCACTCTGCGTCTTTGCGTTTTGTTGGATGCTTTCTCTCATTTTCTCTAAAAGCTTCACTAAACCGTTGATAGAAGGAGAAGAGGACTCAAATAAATGCAGACCCACAAAATGGTATTGCACTGCTCTCCAGAGAAGGGTTAGCTTTTCCCTTCACAGTAAAGGAAATGTACAATTTACCTTAAAGTGAAAAAACAAACCCTTTAGACTCAAACAGTCCCGAATTCCCAAGAAGCGTGAACTTTCCGGGTAGGCAGGCAGAGTTTTCAGTGGTCCTTTCAGCAAAGTAAAGAGCGATGTGGGAGCTCAGAGTTTCTGCGCTGCTGAAAGCGCGACCGGAACGCAATCCATCCCCAAGCGTCATCCTGGGTCTTTGCGGTTACCACCATATCCAGGGAAACCGCTTCCCAATCCCCCAACTACCAGACAGGGTTTCTCTTTATACATTTGGCAAGATTTTTGTAAACCTTGTCCATCCCTTGACCTCTTTCTGTCTTCCTTCCACCTGGGGCTTATTTCCTGTTTGAGATTTCATCTCTTGGATGCATGGCATCGAGGTAAGGTCTCCTAGAAGTCAGTATTCTACCACAGGCTTTGGAAAAGGGCCTCTTAGCATAAATATGTGGGAGTAATCATGTGCATGTGATATTAAAATCGATTTTGGTAGAGCATTCAGTATGAAACCACACACACACACACACACACACACACACACACAGCCAAAGATGACAGTGAAAGACAGACTTGGAACTAATTATTCATCTGCCATGGTGTGCTAATATTCGAAACGCTTCTTCGCGTTTAAACTTGTGTAACCACCATATAATACTTGTTTCGTTCTAAAGCTCTAAATTGGACCTCCCAGTGCCAGTGTGGGTAGGTTGCACCCACAGTACATCCACCTAGCTCCAAGTATGGTTTAGGCTTTTCCCTAACACTGACACATGGAAGTTTAAAACCAACAGGGAGATTTCTATAATAAAAGAAGAGTGGGTGGTAGTTGTAGATGACTTGTAGTAGTTTCTGTTATTTTGTGACTTCTAGATTATGTGAAAAGGATTATTCTATTCTGGATGTGAATTCGAATACAAAGGAAATGATCACTTTTTTCCTTTTAACCCACAGATCAGAAAGCATAGAAAAGAAATCACAGTTAAGAAACATACATTTTGTTCTTATTTTATATTTTTTTCATTGAGGTATAATTGACATACAACATTATATTAGTTTCAGGTGTATAATGTGATTCAATATTTGTATATATTGTAAAATTATCACCACAGTAAGTCTGGTTAATATCTGTCACCTGATTCTTAGTTACAATTTTTTTTTTTTTTTTGTGATGAGAACTTTTAAGATTTACTATCTCGGCAACTTTCAAATATGCAGTACAATATTAATAACTATAGTCACCATACTCTACATTAGATCCCTATGACTTATTTTATGACTGGACGTTTGTACCTTTTGACTCCCTTCACCCATTTTGCCCACCTTCTCCTCCCCACTAGCAACTACCAATCTGTTCTCTGTATCCTTTTTTTTTTTTTTTTAGAGTCCACATATAAGTGAGATCATATAGTATTTGAGGAAATATACAGTTTGGATTCTAAGATAGTGATACTAAATAAGGTCCTGTATGTGTGAAAAAAAAGCACTGCAAGATAGTTTAAAATATACCATCATAAAAAGCAGTGGGTTCTATAGTTTTATAAAAAATAAAAGTAATGGAGTGTAAGGAATATACAAATTCTTACAACTAAATCTGCAATTTTTAAATTGTACCATGTCTTGGTTTATATTCTCAGAAAGGTCTTGACGAATAATGTTGCCTCTTTTACTTTGAAGTTTCTTTTCTGGACAAAAAAGAGGGAGGCAACAGAGTATCAACTTGACCTTTCCCTTTTTAATAGTAAAATAAATATTTACTAAATGGCCTTTAAAATTAAAGATACTAAAAAATAAAGTGAATTATTACTACTTAAAATTAGGTTTTATCGAAAAAGTAATATATGCATATGATAAAAAAATCAAGTGGTGCAAAGGAGTATGAAGGGAAAATTCCCAGCCACTCCACACTCCCACTTACATAGTCCACCTCCATAGCTGTTAACACTTTCTTATGTATCCTTCCAGAGATATTGCAAGCATATATAAGCACATGTATCTATACTTATCCGTGGTGAACCACTGAAGCTTTTTATTTATATAATAATATTTGGTTAGAGTTTTATAGCCTTATATTTTTATATTTGCTCTAAACATCTTTTATGCCAAGAAGGTTGTTTAATCATTGTGATTTGTCAGTTAATCTTCAAGTATAACCTGGTGGGTCATAGGTGATGGTGGTACCTTGGGGCCTGTTTCCAGGGAACTTCATTCCCTTCCAGTGGGGAAAGAGTCAGGAGATAGTCTCTGTTCCCCTCACTTTCTGATATCAAAGACTTTTCTGTTGACATCTTGAATCTGCTGCCCCATGGTTTGTTTACTTTAGTAAAAATGAAAAGTTTCTTAAAAAGTTCTAGATCATATAAGAAACTCATAGCACATATTCTATATTGAGAGAAAATGCATTCTTCACGGTTTTGCCAAGAATTCTTTTTATTTGGCATTGAAACATACACAAAAAAGGACTTTTGTACATTTTATATAATCAAATTATTAAATGTTGTTCTGAATAGCCTTAGTATAGTAATAATTGATATTCATGATAATCTCTGAACTACTGAAAGATTATGAATCATCAAATATTAAATTCTTTTCAGCTCAATTTCAGATATTGATTCTATTTTAATTATTTGATGCCAATTCTCTATTAACTTTAATATTAAATGAATCAGAATAGTGCATTTCTCTATCATGTCAGAAAACAGATTGTATTATATATTAATAAAAGGAATGTTTTTAGTAAATTTGCTCTAATTTATGAAAACATGTTTAGTTGAGAAAATTTCCTTCTTAGCTGATGAAAACAAAGTGAGCGTTTATCTTTATTATCTTTATTTATCTTTATTATTCAGAAAGTCTTCTTTCTACTATAATTGTGTTTCTTCCCTTATATACCCAGTCTTAAATTAAAAAAAAAATTAACATGAGAATTAAACTAGTTCTCTTTAATTTGTCCATTTCCCCCTGTGTTTTTCTGTGTGATTATTTTTGACAACATTGACATTGATAAATGTTGCATGTTTTTCGGTAAGTACTTCATTGTATACCACAGTATTGCGACAGACTCCAGCTTAATTGCTTTTTGATGACCTTCGGTTTAAAATGACAAGTTAGTTACATGCAAAATTGATAATATCTAACAATTATGTACTACTTTGCATTTCAATATATTTCTACTTAAGAAATTAGACCATTTGTCTATCTGGCATTTGATATCAAACTAATATAATTAAAATATTTAACATTTTGGATTAGAGTTTACTGTCCTATAAACCCTGTGATGTTCTATAAATAGAAAGTAATATAGTTTACTCGCTATACTAGATGGTGGGAACTGAGCTACAAATATGTTTTTAAAACAACAGTTATTTTTCTTCTATTATATGTCACATATTGAAGGATTTCACTTTTTTCATTTTTTTTTAATTTAAATTTAGTTGGTATACAGTCTTAATCTGGTTATATTAGTTTCAGATATATAATATAGTAATTTGACATTTTTATACCTCATAATGTCATCATCCCACTAATTCTAGTAATTATCTGTCACTGTGTAAATTTATTACAATATTATCGACTATATTCCTCTTCCCCTTTTCACTCATCCCTTTTGTCTCTGTTTCTATGAGTCTGTTTTTGTTTTGTTTGTTTTGTTTTGTTTTGTTTTTTAGATTCCACATATAAGTGAAATCATACGGTATTTGTTTTTCTCTGCCTGACTTATTTCACTTAGCATAATATCCTCTAGATTCATCTATGTTCGCAAATGGCAGGATTTCATTCTTTTTTAATGCTATGTAATATTCCATCACACACACACACACACACACACACACACACACACACACACACACACCTGCATCCTCTTTATCCATTTATTTATTAATAGATGCCTAGGTTGCTTCAATATTTTAGCTATTGTAAAATAACACTGCAGGGAGCATAGGGGTGCATATATCTTTTTAAATTAGTGTTTTTGTTTTCCTTGGATAAATTCCTGAAGTGGAATTGCTGGGTCATGTGGTATATCCATTTTTAGTTTTTTGAAGAATCTACATACTATGTTCCATAGTGGCTACACCATTTTCAGTCCCACCAGCAGTGTACAAGGGTTCTCTTTTCTCCACATCCTCTCTAACACATGTTATTTGTTGACTTTTTGATGATAGCCATTCTGACTGGTGTGAGGTGGTATCTCATTGTAGTTTTAATTTGCATTTCCCTGATGATTAGTGATGTTGAGCATCTTTTCTTATGTCTGTTCACCATCTGTATGTCTTCTGTGGAGAAATGTCTTTTTATGTCCTCTGCCTATTTTTTGATGGGATTGTTTATTTATTTAGTAAGTGCTGCCTACTATGAGTCAAGTACTAAACCAGGAGTTGCATACATTGTATCACTTAATCCTCACAGCAAACCCTCTAAAGTAGAGAAGGGAGACACAGAGAGCTATTGATACAAGGTGGAGTTAGGATTCATACCTGTGTCTGCTTAACTCCGAACTTGAGCTCTTATGCTGATTCTCTGATGCAGGAAGTCCACAATGCATAAGCACTTTCTAGGTTAGATACAACGCGAAGATATGAAAGAGTGGCAGAAGAGTCTGAATCTTGGGCCCCAGGGCTTGTGAGGTAAATGATCCTTTCTCTGCCCTGCACCTCCCCATCCCTCACCCCAAATCAGAACACTTGGAGACAGATGACTGTAGAAAGGATTGCAAACTTTCTCATCTCTGGTCATTTTGTTGGGCCTGTACTATATTTTAAAAGGCAAAGCAATTTGGCAGGTATTCTAGTTGTTATCAATATATGGCGTGCACACCTGTTATTTTACACCAGGCCCACTTCTCCCATGTCCCTGCAGACGGTTGTTTGTGAAGGGTTGTATTCTATTTTGGACTGATATACAGGGAACAAATACTTGGAGCATGGAAATATATTATTATTCTACGGGAATGATGAACTAGGAGATCTTAAGCTGATGCTCTGAAAGCATTTTTTTAGTATATGTGCTGCCGAAGTGAGCACTGAAAGCACTTTTTTTTTTTTTTTTTTAAGTAGAGACAGTTATGAAGGGAAGTTAAGTGTAATTGAAAAATAACTTAACAGTTTTAGACACACTGTAAGTTAAATACGCTTCTCTAGATTGTCCTGGGAATTGATCAGCACTTATAGACTTTTTTTTTTGCTGGTAGAAATACGTGTTAAAAGTTCTAAATAACCAACTTACCAGTGAATTTTGGGAAAACAACCTGGTTGCTCAATGGGGATGGCCAGCCTTTACTATGAGGGGTACCATAAGCATGCCCTGGTGGCTTCAGCTGGGGGTGCTCCTCCTGAGGTATGATTCAGCTGTATAAATAGCATTGAACTTCTTGGGTAGATTTGTTTTCTTATTTCAGTAACTTCGGTTAGAGTATTTACTTGCTCTCAAATTGCCATAGAAACATGATCACATTTCACCTTAGAAATGGTCACTTCTCATTGTGCCTAATTTCTTATAGCCCCTCACCAGGGAATTAGGAATAAAATCTAAAGAGGCTCGTCATATTTTGATGAAAGATTTTAGAAGTGCCTGTTGATTAGTGTTTGCTACTACTATCAGAATTTACACTATTTGTTTTCCTTCTTGGAAAATATATTAACATTCAGAAAGTATGAGTTAATTTTATAGCTATTGAAGAGTTAAACAAACGTACATTGCAATTAAGACTGAGTAGTTGTTTTTCTAGTCTTTTCCTTTCTACCATAGAGAAAACAGCTAATGAACTTTTGTGCAGTAAAATGTCAATTGAATACAAATGCCGAATAATACCTCCAGACCAGTAGGGTGTTATGAAAAGACATCCGAAGACAGTCTACTTTACCTTAGGTGCTACTGAGCAAACAATCCATGAATGCTTCCAGGTAATGCTTGAGCAACTGGTCAGGCTGTAGGTCTGGAGTAACTCAAAGAAAGAATTGCAGTGGACTTTCTTGCTTCCACAGTGACTTCTGTTTGGCTTTAATAACTGTAAACATTAAACATAATTCCATTTTTAGGAGCAATGTTCAAACTGAGACTTGTATAAAATTGTACATGAAAAAAAATCTAGCTTAAAATGACTAAACAGAAGTAAGAGGCAAGAGTAAAGTTACTTTTGAGTTTCCCATTGAGATCCCAGTACTGTAATTGAACCATTGGTTATTAGGTGGGGTGAGGGGAAAATTTCATTATACTTACACTCTAAATCTATGGTAATACCTAAATCTGATGTAAACCTTGTTATGGTAAAACCTTTGAGTTCTACAAAATCTCATATTTTGATGTGTTTTAATAATGTAAAAAAGGTTTATTTGTAGTTTTATTTATCTCTTATTTATGTTATTTTTCTCTGTATCCCAGTTCATCTCTGTATCTGAGTTCCTATAATAGGCTACGATAGACAGAATTTATTGTAATTAATGAGCATACTAAAGGAATAATAACAATTAGGACCAAATGGTCAACTTCTATAACAACAACATTCTGTCTTGTTTTAAGTCTTGGCCAATATATTGTGTATTTCAACTAACATTTGGTAGCAAAATCATGGTATGAAAAAGTATTAGAATATTATCTTTGATTTAAAATTGGATTTCATCAGTAGTTTTTTTGGTAACATTTTATGTGTACATGTTTAAGAGAGATATAATCTAGTTTATTTTCAACAGTATCATTTTAAGTCACTTCACTAATAATTAATCTAGCATTACTTAGAGAAAAGTAGGATTGTACATGGTGATGTACATTATTTATGTGATCATTATCACTCCAGGAAAAAGAAAAGCAAGTTAATTTTGAGAACAATACAATCCATCCAAAGCAAAACAAAACAACATAACAACTAAACTATTTTAGTAAGTATCCTTAGTTTTCAAGGATTTCATAATTTGTATTAATAAACTTATAGAAGTGTGTAGCTATTACAGGCAAAGAAACTTTTTTCCTTAACTATACAAATTTGTTTTCAAAAGCTTAATTTTTTTAAAATTGAAAGACAATATGTCCTTTGTTAATTCTTTCAGCTGACCTGTTCAAGGACCCTTAAAAGATGTTAATTCTATAGTAAACTAAGCACAAACAACGTGTAAAGTAGGGAAACTCGTATTATTGTATGAAAAAAAGTAATGATTAGAAATGTTATGAAATTGTATTCAGAACACCTTTCCTGTGAGGTGCTAAGGGAGATAAATGTACAAGGAAGGCAAAAAGAGAGAAAAGAACACATAACTGTTAGCTGGGACTAAGTTTACAAGGCAGAACTCTAGAGAGCTGCACCTGATCACCTTGTTGGTGCTTTTGCCTGAGGCTCAAACCAAAGCAAGCCAAATTGCCTGTGAGCTTAAAGTCCATACCCCACATTCCAGATCTGACAGCTGAAGATGAAAGTGGGCTGCTCAGTAGCATACCTCCTAGGGCCAGAGAGTAAGGAGTCAGCAGAGGGAGAGTGTTTCCCCTCCACTTGGCTCAGGCTGGGTTAGGATTCAACTCAGGAAAACGCAGCTGTGACTGAAGAGTAAGTGCAAAATGCTCTCCTCTGCTCCCCTCCAGGGCAGACCAGTTGTTGGTTTAAGGAAGGAGAGAGACCATGTGATGTGCACTCTGTCTTTATCTTCTTTGAAAGCTTCACCTCCATAAAACATAGCCCATAGATGTCCCTGAACTTGCAGTTTCTTAATTACTTATCATGACTAATTTTTGGAGGAGGGAGTAGGGATGGGGAGGGGAGTGGGTGATGAAGTTTGTGTGCCCCCTAGAGGCTGACATGCAAATTGCAAATAAAGAATATACAATGGAATATTACTCAGCCATAAAACAATGAAATCCTACCATTTACAATGACATGGATGGACCTAGAGGTTATTATGCTGAGTGAAATAAGTCAGACATAGAAAGACAAATACTATATGACTTCACACATGTGGAATCTAAAGAACAAAAAAGAACAAGCTAATCAAAAATAGACAAAAATACGAAGGACAATCTGGTGACTGCCAGAGGCGAGAGGGGTTGCAGGGCTGGGAGAGAGGGATGAAAGGTTAAAGAAGTACAAATTAGTAGTTGAGAGATGGTCACAGTGATAGAGAGCACGGCATAGGAATGTAGTCAGCAGTAATGTAATGGCTAGGTGGAGAACCAGATGGAGTGATTGGGGAATCATTTCATGAACTATATAAATGTCTAATCAGTATACTGTATACTTGAAACTAATAATAAAATTTTAAAAAATGCTTAAAAAAGATGCAAAGACATCTTCAGTGTTTGGTGAACTCATTTTGAAATATTTTGGAATTATTGATTCTGGGCTATAATTAAATATTATATATTTAGAAATGTTATTAATAATTAAATAGCTTTCTTTTTATGTTTAATCTAATAGATACAACACATTTACATCTTGAAGAGTTTTTTTACTGAGAAATTTTCTTCATAATAGTAGCAAATGCTTATATAATTAGTATTATGAGTTTGGGATAGTTCTAAGGACTTCATATGTATTAACTCAGTCAATAACCATGAGTTATTTTTATTATTTTTATTATTACCTTCATCTTCACAGATGGAGAGATGTTAAGCGACTTGCCCAAGGTCACATAGGTAGCAAATGGCAGAGCCAGGAAGTGGATCCAAATAGTCTATCTCCAGACTACTGGGTTTTAATCTTTATGCTATGCATCCTCTTGAATAACATTTTAGTATATGTGCTGCCAAAGCAAGCATACCGCTTGAATAACATTGATTTAAACCTTAGCTATTGTGGATGAAATAACAGACATTTTATGGTTATCTTAACAACTAAGTTTCGCTGATAAATCAAAAAGAAAAAATGCTAAAAACAGCTTTGGGAAACTCTCTTAAGGATTATTTGAATACATTTTTTCTTAATCTTTCATGTAAAATACCTTTGACTTTACATTAATATTGTATTTCACGTTCCCTTGAGAGGAGTGGAACTCTTGTTCAATATTTTTACTCTGAGCAGAATTAGCATCTTTACCATGAAGCAAGAATATATGATCCAACTTTGGTATAATTTGTGCAAGCTAAGATAGATAGTTACTTAATCACTGAATCCTGATATGATTTATAGTTGAATAGTTTTGTCTGCTAACATCAATAAATCAATACGGAATATCTGAAAGAAGTTGAAATTTTGTCAAATAGTAGTGGATATGCTGTATGACTGAGATTTCCTCCCAATTACATTTGAAGTAGATATAGTTCCTCACACATAGGAAGGGGTCACTAGGTATTTATGAAATTCCATTAATCTGAAAGTCATTTTAATCATTAAATTCTTTTTTTTTCTTGGTAGAAATTCCAAAGTCAATATGTGGGAAATTCAAATAGATGATTGTCATGAAATTATTGTGCTAGTGGCTGCTTTATTGTGTTGAAGGTTATGAGTCCATTCTGCCATGCAGAGATACAGTACCATGGCCAAATGGTACCCAGAGTGTTTACGGCACAGTCAGCTCTCTTGTTGAAACACTTGTGTTTAGGCTTTACTTACCTATCTGTGGTTATGTTAAATTATTGACAGAATATAAAACTTTGAACTTCTTCCCCTTTTTTTTCTATTGCAATATCTGTACAGTATCCGATTATATTCTCTTAAAGTGGATTTTTTTTGAGGGGAAAAAATAAGGCTTTTCCCAAATATCCAAAACTTGAATGAAGTATTTTCCCTAATACTTTCTCATTTTCAGTTAGTATAGGATCAAGCTGATTTTGTGAGAAATTCAGTGGTGTGTGTGTGTGTGTGTGTGTGTGTGTGCGCGCGCGTGTGCTTATGCTAGACATACTGGAAGTCAGAAGCAGCAGATGACCTTTTGATCCTCAGCTTTCTATCCTACAGCTGGGATGATGGTCTTTATCCAAAGACATATTCGTCATAAAAGTAACTGTGTGGGCTTGTGAGAAGTCACACTCAGAAGTGTTAGCAGTCAAGCTTGACCACAAGTTGAGATTTCTAGGGTTTGGGGAGAAGAGAAAGAGATCAAGCAAGGTGTGCTAAGGAAGAATGAAGTCAGATGTGACCATATTTATAAGTGGGCAGGGTAAACAGCTCAATAGATGTTTCTTTGCCTGGATCATTCTGCAATAAATTGTACATTTGGGAAGTCAAATTTTCTTTTTTAAAAAATTTTGATTGCTTTTTGATTCTTTTGGAGAGCCTTTTAACTAATGAATACTTCACATCTAACAGTAATTTCTGGGCAGAAAACCCTTTGAGCCTAGGGATTCCTGGGGAGGATCCAGGAAGGATTGATCTGAGTTGTTGGTGGGAATGCTTGGTGTTAAGAGATAAACTTTGTCTACTTGGTTGTTTCTCTAGCTCTCACTCTAGGAAAGTCCAAGGAAATTCTTCATAGTTTCACCCTCAGCATGATAGGGTCATCAATACAGAGAAATGGCTCTGACAACCAAGACATCATAGAAGTTGGAATAATAGGATGGAGGTAGTTGTGGGTACAGGAATTAACCATTATAACTTAAAATGAAAGACCCTAAGATTTCACAGATTCAGGAGACCATGAACTGTTGCATTCAGCTACCACCCTCTGTGTTATGAGGTGGCCTTCACTACTGCTCTTGCCTACTCTTCTTCCCCAGGCTAAATAAGGGGAGGACCAGTGGGAGAAAGTAAACTCGGAGGGGGGTTATGGTTCCTAGAGAGAGCCGGTTCCTTCCACTTTCCTCATTGTTGATGGAACAGCTCATGACTTTTTCTGAGGTTGAGAGAGAAGGGACTCATGAGAATCATGTAAAGATTAGGCAGGTAACAGTGGTGTCATCAAACAGTCCCCTCTCCAACAAGTCTCCCTATAAGTTGTGACTAATGCTGATCTATTCTCTGGAAGGTACTGAGTTACTGGACCATCAGAGCCCCTGACTCCATCCTGAGTGTGGAGAAAAGAGACACTAAAATATGGCTAAGCATCTTCTGGTGCCCCACCCAAAGAGGCCATTTGGGTAGAGGGACTCTAGTAATAAAGGCTGGGGCAGGGGCTGGGTAAGGAGTAGGAGGAGGAAGAGGTCAGTGTCCAAGCCAGATTTCTAGCACCAACCTGATGAACGTGCAGAAAGAAGGACATTGTGGAGAACGAGCAGCTCCACAGAGTCAGCCCCACAAAGAGATGCCTGACTCACAAAGAGAACAAATGGTCACTTCAGTGTTAACCTGAGGAGTGGAGAAAACAAACCCAGTGCTGCCTATAATATCCCTATTAGACCATCTTTAGGGAGACCATGTCCTCTCCTATCCCTCTTCCAGCCCAACCCTAGGAGGGAACTGCAGAAAGGAAAAGAAAGGAAGAAGTGTGCTGAGTAGATCTACCCCCAGTTCAAGCCACTATTATCACTGGTTCTAGCCTGCTTCACAATATGGGGTAGAAAGAGGACCTTGGATTGAACATAAGATTGAAATTTTGAAATGAATAGGACTGAGTTTTAAGGACTTGTAAGAACCCTTCCAATAACTGAAGGAAAAATTATGGAATCTGAATGAGCTTTTGGTATAACTGGAGTAACTAGGGGCAAAAGAGATGTGAGATGGCATAGCTGGGAGGGAGCAGTTGTGGAGAAAGTAAAATTCATATGTTTATACTCAAATAACTTGAGACTGCTTTATTATCCAAATACGTTATTAGAATTGGACGGCTTAGAGATCATGCGGTAATTCTGTTCCTTCATTTACTAAGCATGGCTGTTCACCATCTCTCCCATTCTTCCAGAGAGCCATTAGAGAGATTGTTTATGATACCATGGATAGATAATGGAGGGTTTTTAAAGGTATTATGGTATAGAATAATAGCAGGCACTAACATAGTCAAGATTGTACATTGTTTTTAATTCTTATAACAGCCTGATAAGACATAACTATCATTATCATTTCAACCTTACAGATGAGGAAGCTGAGGCTATGAGAGGTGGGGAAACGTGTTCAAGGTCTCACATTTACCAAGTATGTGTATGTATGGTAGGGTGGTAGGATGGGCAGGAAAGGACAGAATTTTTCCTCCCTATTTTCTTTATCTCTATATGCAACCCCAGCACCCCAAATTTCTAAAAATAAACAAACAAACAAACAAATAGTGATTTAAGAATAGATTGATCTCGTTGGAATGGAGCCAAGCAGAGAACAAAGTTGAGTTGCTTCAACCTTGCATTGTTCCTCAGTAAAAGCAACCACTATTTATTGAGCTAGGTGCACATTCATCATTTCATTTAAGTTGGAAGTCAGAGAAATTTAAGAAACAATAGATCGGAGGTGATTATTTTGTCTCCTAGATTGGAAATTTCAGTTTCTTATGCTTTGAAACCTATATTTTAGAAATCTTAAATGTTAGTTTCCTATTGCTGCTGTAACAACTTACCATAAACTTAGTGTCTTCAAACAGCAGAGATTTATTTATTGTCTTACAGTTCTAGAAGTCTGAGATTTGAAATGTATTTCACTGGGCTAAAATCAAGGTATAGGAAGGGCCTTGCTCCTTTTTGGGGGTTCTAAGGGAAAATCCATTTTCTTGCCCGTTTTAGATTCTGGAAACTGCCTACATTTTTTTTTTTTTTTTGGATCAAGGTACCTTCCACCTTCAATGCCACTAATGGCTGGTGAAGTTTTTCTCTTATTAAACCACCTTGACTTTCATTTTATACCTTGCCCCATTTTAACTTTTCTGTCTTCTTCTTCTTCTTCTTCCATATTTAAGGATTCTTGTGATTACATGGGGATCACCCACATAATCCAAGAGAATCTTCCTATTTTAAAGTCAGTTGGTTAGCAATCTTGATTCTATCTGTTATCTTAATTCTTCTTTTCCATGGAACCTAACATATTCATGGATTCTGGGGAATAGGACATGAAAATCTTCAGGGGCCATCATTCTATTACATTTTACTTTCAGAACTTGGTCATTGTCATAGTGATTATTTTTTTCCAATTATAGATGTATTTTATTAGATTTTTAAATGAAAATTAATTTGTTAGCAAATGTAAAAAGTCCACTAGGTTAAGATTTAAGATTCTGATAGTAGTTTTAAAGTAAAACAATTAGTTCTGGATTTTAAGAACATTTTATTTCTAACTGTATCTGGAGTTTTACATGGTATGCCTTTTATACTTTAATAGAAAATTGAACTTAAGGAATCTAGAGTTTAACTCTTACTAGTTGAATCCACTTATTTACAGATTTGGAAACTGAAAGGTTACTGACTTCCACAGATCATTAAGCAAACTGGTGGAGAACTGGTACAAACATCTTCCAACTTTTTATGATCTCATAAGATTTAAAAAGGAGGGATTCATATTTCTGGATTTTATTGTTAATATGTCCTTCACAAGAACTGGAGGACAATTTTCAGGTTCCCACAACATTCTTGTGAACTTGATTTGACTCCGAGTAGAATATACCTCTGAAAACTCTGGGAAAATTGATTCAGCTGATCTCTGTATTTGGGCAAATATTCACTTCTATCCTCACTGTTAAAAGTATAAAACTTCATAGATCATAATTGGAAATAGGGATTATATTCCAGACAGAGAAAGATTTTTGTGATTAAAAGTATAGGCAGTTTTGTTTAATGTGAGTCTTTTATTTTATTTTATTTTTATTTTATTTTATTTTATTTTAATTTTCCTTAAGAGGTATTTTAATGAATCCTGCTAGCTAGTATGTAAAATCAACTATTTATTTTACCCTCTGGAATGTCTCATTACAAGAGTCATATTGGAGAAGCTACACATGACACCCATCCATACACAAAACACACACTTAACCTTGTCCTTGGGTCCTTACTGTGTTCCTGTATATATTCATTGTAAGGGGATTTCCAGCCTGTATGGCAATGTAAGATGTTAAAATAAGACTAAAGCCCACAACACCTAGGAAGACCAGGTGCTATAGGCGTAAAAAATAAAAAATAAGGGATTGTAAACTGACAAGTTCCTTGCAATCTGTGAGGTCAAACAAGGGTTGCCTCTCCTAAAAAAATAAATAAATAAAAATAAGAATAAAGCCCACAGGTTCCTTAGTGCTGCATATAAAATATTCTATTCAAGCATACATTATAGAGAACCAATTGCTATCTAGTTTCATGGATAATAAGAGCAGATTATGGAATGTTTTCCATTGTATAAATCCTATTTAAAGCCAGAGTAGAAAAACAGTAGTTTCCACTAATGTTAGGATCAATTGACATTGGGATTAGGTTTAGTGGCATTAAATAAGACTTAAAAAGTTGGAATCATAATTTAAAAAATTCTCAGATGTAGATATTAAATATTTATTTATAGAAAATATGAAAACTCTGCACAGGATATTTTTGTTGTTCTGTACTCCTTCAAGCAAAGTCTGGAGAAAACCAAACTGTAATAATTTCCTTAACAACTAGGCTTGATTCTTATTTATTTTTTTAAAAATTTGCTCTTTTTACAAGGTACAAAAACATTGCTCTGAGGCTTCTTATGGATATAAAAGCTTAACTTTGTGTTTATCTGATTATGTCTTAAATCTTTCTGACTCTTATTCATGGTTTCAATTTTGATTTTTAGTTTTTACAGTTGAAAATGGCTTGAGTGTTTTAAAGATCAAGAAGATGGCCAAGTAGACTATTTGTCTTATTTCTATAAGAATTTTGGTGCTTTAATCCTCAAGGGACTCCTTTCTAGTTTTCTTCAAATACTCTTGAAGATAGATTACTCTTCTTGATAGAAGTTTTCTTCTATCATTTGGGTCTTTTCCTTAATAACTATTCTGTTTGTAACTTTCAGAAATATAAATTAAGGACTTCTATTGGTGGTGGTACACAGCTCTTGAAAGTATTGTCTGCTTTAGATAGTTAACTTGATCTACCTCAGAATTTAAATTTCACTAGGTAGCCAATTCCATTTTCAAGCTGCTTTTGTTTTGTGAAAACATTCTTATGTTGAGCCTAAATCAAATTCTTCTCAGATGTATTTCCTGGTCAGTCTGATTTCTGTTTCAGGAGCTAGAAAGAGTAAGTTTAAGTACTCATGTGACAAATTTTGACATATTCGAAGGGAGTTGTATGGATGTCTCTTCCCACACTCCCACCACAATAATAACCCCTGACATTTATTGAGTGCTCATGTTCCAGACATTATTCCAAGCACTTTACAGGTATTAACTCATATAATTCTCACTAGGCTCATGAAGTAGGGATTGTCTACTCAGTTTCATAGATACAGAAATTGAGGCACAGAGAGGTTAAATAACTTTGCCTAAATTTACATAGCAGGTGAATGGCATATTTTGATTTGTTTCATTTAAAATGTTGTTTCTAGACCACTACACTGGTTGTTTTGCTAAATGCACTGTGGTCCACTATAGCAGACTGTTTTACTTCCCTTGTTCTGGATGCTTTATTTCTATGAACGTAACCTTCAGGGAAATAGTCCTCCTGGAGGGAAAAACCCACATATTCCATTGATAGCAGTTCAGCAAGTTTTCTTTGTGTTCCAGTGGCTATGCTTCTAAATTGAAGAGGATTTGATGGGTTGACTGAAGGCAGACTTGATATGGCAGCTGTATTCAATTTAACATAATATGTAAAGCCATTGTACTTTTCTTAAATAGGGAAGTAATTGGTTAAAAAAAAAAAGTAGTTAAAAATGAGACAATGGAGATAAATTAAGGATTAAGAGAATGACTAGAAGTTTCTATAAGTAGGGTCTAGTAGGTAATATAGTACTGCCATTAAAGGGATATGTCCTAGAATTGAAATCTTGATCCTCTATTCATTAACTATGTGACATCAGGCAGGTTACTTAATCTCTGTCAGGACTTTTCAGAGGTATAAAGGAATCAATAAGTAAAAATAATTCTTAAGATTTCAATCCTGGAGAGCTTTGAGTAAAGTGGTGTCTTTGAGTCATGGAATAAAACCTTCTTCTGGCTGCTGTGTATAACCTGGATGGGGTTGGGGTGGTCACTTTTCCAAAATGATGGAGACTCAGTGTTTCTGCTCATGACCTTTAAAGTTGTCTAGGTTGGTCACCACTGATTTTTCTCTGATTTCTTGCAGCATTACAAAGGAAAATGCAGAGAAGCCTATATTTTGGTGGATATAGTAGCTATTAAAAAAACAAAACTTCCTATTTCTACCAAAAAAGTTCTATACGCTAACCAGCAGTGTTTGTAATTGTTATCCTCTTTGCTCCTTCTCGACAAACAATTGTACAGTTTTTGCTAGAGAGTCAAGTTTGTGTAAAGATGGTTTTCAGCTTCTTCAGATTCTAGAGTAAAAGAATGAATTGTATATGAATTTAATGGAGCTCCATGTAGTTCAGCAAATGATTTTTAAATACTTACTGCATTTGACACAGTGCTATGTGCTTGGCTTTGAACATTCTCTTGTCTAAAATCTTATCTTAATGAATAGTACATAATGGGGTTCTTTTTTTCTGTTCCAAGTTGATTAAAATTTTTGAAAAAGCCTCAAAAACCCTCATCTTGACACTAACTCAGACTAAGGGACACCTAAAACTTTGTAAGGACATCTATTAGAAATAGCTTCCTCATTAATTTAGCTGAACTGATTTCACCTTACAATTTGACTAAATCTTTGTTTTTTTTTTTCCTTATTGAACAAAAGACTTCTCAAAGCTAATTACTTCAGACTTCTTTTTTTTTCCTTCCTGGAATTAGGCTTATTTTGAGAAAGTTTGTGAATATATACACAATGTGAATGAAAACCTGACTAAGTATTAAAAAAGTCACGTCTGACTCAGACTCAGGTTTTCTGTGTGTTCAAGTTTCTGTTTTCCTTGTTTTATTGTAAATTCCTTAAAAGCAAGAACTCTTTCAAACTGTTTGGTTTGTAGCACTTAGAAGGAACCACAAAAAGAGAGTATAATGCTCTGTAAAGATGGGGGCCTTAAATAAATAACGACTAATCTTAAAATTAAGGAAAGGAGTGAACCATATTACTGGCAACACTACTCAATTTATTATGAGTAATACTATGGTTAAGGGACAATGCTGTCTATTTTTTTCTGCATCCTTTTTGACCAAGGCTTCTGAGAATCCAAGGACCCTCCTTCTTGTCTTCTGTCTTAGGTGTTGTCACCTGCCAGGTTCTTATGGATTAGATGCAAGTCATTGGGTGGAAGAGGATATAAAGGAAGTAACATTTTCTGCCTCTTTCTAAAGGAGATTTCATTAGGTTTAAACTAGCTTTCTTAATGGAATATTACTCAGCCATAAGAAGAAATGAAATACTGCCATTTACGACAACATGGATGGACCTCGAGATAATCATGCTAAGTGAAATAAGCCAGACAGAAAAAGTTGAAAATCACATGATATCACTTACATGTGGGATATAAACCTAAAAGCAACAAATGAACAGGACAAACAAACAGAGACTATTGGACATGGACTATAGACTAGTGGTTACTAGAGAGTAGGAGGGGAGCGGGGAGTTAGATGGGGTAAAAGTGGTCAAATATGTGGTGACAGAAAGAAATCTAACTATGGGAGGTGAACATGCAATGTAAATATGTATGCCTTACTATTAAAATGTACAGCTGAAACTTATTGGATTTTGTTAACCAATGTCACCATAAAAGCAAGCAAACAAAAAAACCCAACATAGCTTTCTTTATTATTATTGTTTTTGGTATGATTTTTAAAAATTGAGATATAATTGACATGTAACGTATTAGTTTCAGGTGTACAACATAATGATTCTGTATTTGTATATATCATGAAATAATCAGCACAAAAAATTTAGTTAATATCCATCACCACACAGGTAGAAATTCTTTTTCTTGTGATGAGAACTTTTAAGATACACTCTTTTAGCAACTTTCAAATATATACTATGACATTAACTATGGTCACCATGCTGTATATTACATTCCCAGAATTTATTTATTTTATAACTGGAAGTTTGTATCTTTTAATCACCTTCACCCATTTTGCTCACCCCCCCCAATCCCAGCAACCATAAATTAAAAGAATATATATATATATTTTTAGATTCCACATATCGGTGAGGTCATGCAATATTTATCTTTCTCTGACTTATCTCATTTAGCATAATGCTTTCAAGGTCCATCCATGTTGTTGCAAATGGCAGGATTTCCTTTTCTTTTATGGCTGAATAATATTCTTATATAAATGTGTATATGTATATATGTACATATATATGTACACATACATATATATGTACATATATATGTACACATACATATATATGTACATATACATATCACATTTTCTTTATCCACTCATTTATTCATGGACACTTATGTTGTTTCCATGTCTGGCTACTGTAAATGATGATGCAGTGAACATGGAGGTTCAAATATCTTTTTGAGTTAGTGTTTTTATTTCCTTAGGATAAATACTCAGAAGTAGAATCGTTGGAGCCACAGCTTTCTTATTAAGGCACCCTAAAAAAATGGGAATTTTGGCTGGAATCCTTGTGAAAACAATCATAGATTCAATCTAAAATGTTAGCACTAGAGTAAACTTAATTGAAGAGCCAGTGTTTCTAGAAGTTTAAAGTCTATAAGCCCCTTTAGTAGAACATATAGGTAGTATTCTCTAAGCTTATCAGCTATAACCTTGATTTTGACAAGGAAATATGTTAGAAACTATGCTATAAACAGTGGGAAATTACAGTGCCCTTTGTATATTCTTTATTAGTCTCATCTCACCGACTCTGAAGAGAGGGACCATATTTTAGACTTCTCTTATTCTCTATGGAACCTATTAAGTGTTAGGCACATACTTGGTTTACTTCTCTCCCCAAGATGAATCAAGATGACTATTTTTTCCATATTCCTGAAAGGGTCATTGACCTGAGTTAAGGTGGTCTACCACTGCTAGATTCATTTTACTTAATAAAAACTTATATCTTTGGGAGACAGCTTGAGCAGGGAAGAGGACAGACTTGAGAATAAAATCTGGGATTCTGGAATCTCAGCTTTGCTATTCACTGTGTGATTATGAGCAAATTTAAAAATTTTTATGAGCCTCAGTTTCTTCATTGGTAAAATGGAAGTTATGACTTCTGTCCTGCAAGTTTACCATGAGGCCTGGAGGTTAGCAATATAATATGTCTATATAGATATACTTAAGTTATATTTTAGGTTGTATACCTAAAAAAGAGAGGACCTGACAACCCATTTAACTAGCAGTTCTTCCAATAAAAATACTGCCCATTGGCTAGTAATAGCAAGTCTATAATTCTACAAAAATTTTTACGACACAGTTTAAATACCTTCCCAGCAGCTGTGGTCGGTATTTTCCTCTAAGTGGCTTTTTACTCAACCTCACCATGCAGTTCTGTTGGCTGCTACCACCATCTCATAATCAAACCATGTATGATTCATTTACTCAGTTAGATTATCATTCTGTTATCTTAAGGTGCCTTGTATGCAATCACTTATGTTAATGTGTGTGAATATGATCCCTGTCTGTCATTTGAGCCCTGTCATCTACCTACACCTTGTTCTGTGAGATCCAACTAAAAGAAATGTTAACTCTTTAGGTAATTACATATAAAGGAATTTCTTAGTTATGACAAATTTTTACTCTTTCATTCAAATATTGAAAATTGTGTTCATATATAATAATACATATGTGAGGGTAGGGAAGGATGCAGGACTTGTGTCTCATTATTCCATGTTTTATATTATTAAATCTTTAAATATATGTTTAATATCTCTGCTGTGGTGCCAAGGCCATTGAAATTGGACTTACTAACAGCCTTTTTGGCAATGCTCGTTAATTTTTTTTTGCACTATAATACATTTGGCAAAGTTACTTTTAATGATTGATTCACTCATTTGTCTGTTCATTGATACTTCTGTTATTTGTAACAAGATTATACTTTGTAGCATACAAATTCAGAGGTGAAGGAGATATTCTTTATATCCAATATATTAAAACTATAATCACAGATTAAAAAAAAGTGCTGTGAAAAAGATACAGATCTGAGCTTCAAGCTAAGTGCTTCAAAAGCTTATTGACTGAATGAATGTATCCAGACCTGTATATCTCTTTCTGGATAGTTCCACATCTCCAGATTTTCTCTTCTCTGTGTTTCCAGTATCATGAACAACACCATCATCCCCCCTGTTGCCATTGCTAGCAATCCAGACGCCATCTTTGGCTCCTTCTTCTCTCTTCCATCACATCCAGTCTATAACCATTTTCTCTTGGTTCTACCTCCTAAATAGTTCTCACAGCTACTCCTGAATAGTTCTCACAGCTACTCTAGCTCAGGCTGCTTCCACGCTTGCCTTCTATCACCACAGCAACTTCCTAGCTGGCTTTCTGTCTTCAACTCCCTTTTTCCCCCCAATCCATTCTCCAAAATAGTAGCTAAAGTCATTTCTAAAAGGCAAATCTAATTGTACTATTTTCCTACTTAAAACTTTTTGATGACTTCCCATTGCCCTAGGAATAAAGTACAGATCCCTTCACATGGCTCAAGGGAACCAGTACAGAGTAGACCCTGCTTATCTTTCCAACTCCATCTTCTACCACTGCCCACCTCTCACATTCCATTCTATGAGATGATACTATATGTGAACCATAGTGCCCTGCTCAGTATATATTAGATATTCTTATTATTCTTGATGTGCCTTCTCATAAAGTGGCATAGCTGGAAAAAAATGTTTTTAAGAAGATTAAGCAAGTGGAAGGTAGAGAAGTTGAGAGTTGACAAGAAGATATAAAATAATCTAGGTGCTAGCAACTGAATGGATAATGGATACTTTGATAGAGATTAAGAAATTATTAAATGTCTTAAACTTTTGAAAAACATTTTTTGAGGGTTGATTTTGGAAAATAGTTCAATGTAGCATACAAAAAAGGATCTTAAATTTATCGTTTCCTGAGATTATGATCTAGTTTAGAAAAGTTGCCAGATATTTACTTTTTAAGATTTACATTGTGTTTTAGTCCCCCAAATGGTCATGGCACTGTTGCTAAGTGTTTAGTTGGCTACAGAATTTCCTTAAATTGTGATTTTTAGTCAATGGAGTATGATGACTCACAAGGAATGTGACTGTTTTCTGTTTTAGCTTACTGATCTTTATCTTTACGTGATCAAAATCTGTGTTTGTATTACTCTAACATTAGCAAATATGTTTGTGTATAAGGGACGAAATAAAATTTTATTTAGGTAACATTTTCTGTCTAGCATGACAAATATTTTATCAACTTGAAGTTGAATCATTTAATCAAAGTTTTCATGCTTTAGAGATGAAGAGAGAAAAGTTTGTCATGACTATATTTCTGTAGTATTGTTATAATTTGGGTGGGAAGATCCACTTTCATTGGTTTGGAGTTAATAGATCTTTTGAAAATATTGGTATTTCAGTGATGTTGGTTTATTCAGTGAAACTTTTTGTAAGAGATTGGTTGGTTTATCTGACGACTGTTGTCAAATATCTTTGAAATAGTATAACTATTATATAAAGGATTTTCTTATATTGTTGAGATGTTTGGATGATCAAAATTATCTTTGAGTTTAAAAGTAAGGAAACTGACAGTAAAAATACCCAAAACATTTTATTTAATGTCTTTGAAATTTTAAATTAGATACAGTTTTCATTTTTTGTGAAGTCAATATATATATTTGATTGAGTGAAATTGTTATTTAACAGGATTTAAAAATTCTTATGTTAGGATAATTAAGATTTAAGTATCAAATATGAATTCTGGAAAAACATTCAGTAACGGTAATTTGGAAATTTAGAACAAATCTGTTAAAACTTCTCACAGCTTTGCCACATTGAGAAACTTTGAAAAGTATCCACATAGTGATGTGAAATATATGGGCAGAAAATTGATTGCTGTGATTAATTTAGAATTATGTATATATAGATATCCATAATTGAATATTCTAATCACTGCCATTTGGGTAAAGACAAATACTAAAAGCTGTTATGCCTCCTTAAGAAGCATATTAAGAACAGAGTATCTTTAACTGTCCTAAAAAAATTCTACAAATGGTTAACACTTTCTTTCAATAGTTAGGAATCCTTTATTGAATCCATTAGTTCTTTTCATGGGCACCAGCTGATTGTGTAATTACATGCCATATAGCATAAAGCATGATTTATGATGCTATTGTTACAAGGTGCTTACTACATAGAAAAATGAAAAAGAGAAAGTATAGTTCATAGCAGAAGTACTGTTGGTAGGTTTGTCAGACAAAATACAAAAGCCCAGTTAAATTTGCATTTCAGATAAAAAACACCTAACTTTTCAGTATAAGTATGTCCTATGCAAATATTACTTATCCCATATCTGAAATTAAAATATAACTAGATATCCTGTATTTTTATTCATTAAAAACTGGCAACCCTAGCTGTAGATAATCAGCTAAAATACAAATAACAGTAAAGAAATGGATTTTTTTCTGTTGGAACAGAATTTTTCTTTAAAATTCCTTCAGAATCAAATAAAGAATATCTTGTAGATAATCAGCTAAAATACGGATAACAGTAAAGAAACAGATTTTTTTCTGATGGAACAGAATTTTTCAGATTTTTTTCTGATTGAACAGAATTTTTAAAACTCCTCCAGAATCAAATAAAGAATATCTTGGTCACTCAGCTGGTAAGGCATTCTGGAGCTCTGATGTAAACCCAGGGAGTTAAAAAAAAAAATTAAATCCAAGAAGTTAGCCTGAAGAGCCATGCATATATTGGTGTTTGTGTTAGTGATACTGAATATAATTCTGATATTCCACATTATTTCATCTTGTATTATATTGAAGTTTTACATCATTAAAGTCATTAAACTACAGCTTTAGTTTACATTAATAAAATGACTTAGTTAATAAATTGAGTTTTTTCTTTTCTAAAGTTAAGTATTTTTGACTAGAGAATTTTCAAAAAACATGTAGATTTTTGCTGTCTTATTTTTAAATGGTGTTCATTAGTTTAACCAAGTGTGTTTGTTTGCTGTATGATTAATAGTGCTTTGCTTTTAATTTTCTTGTTAAGACTGAATTACTGTGTTTGTACCATGCAACTAGGAAGAAGCCATGATTTGGAACTAAACAATGCTCTGCTTTTTCTTTTAGCTTGGCTGGCCTGTTTCCTCTGCTGAAGCCATCAATCATTCAGTGCTCTTTCCATGCAATAGGACACATTTTTTTTTTCCTCATGAGTGACAGTGGTTGCCTTTTATGACTTAGCCCTCATTAATAATTAGGCAGGTACCACATATGAAATCTTGCAATAATTCATGATATGCATTCATTCATTTACAAACATAAATGCATACAATCTAACTGCCACCAAAGACTTGAAACAGGAACCTCTTAAATATAGAAATTGTTAGTTAAAAATAAGCTCTTGAGAATAGTTGTATTGACTTAGCATGATTTTTATTTTTTAACATCTTTTTTGCTCTAATAGAACCTTTCCTCAAAGACACCTAATAGTAATAAGCAATTTAGAATATTTAAAAGTAAAGGAAATACTGATTAAATGCTAGAAAAACAGACCAGGAACTATTTAGAAAAATGATAAGGGCTTTTTTACTAATCAGTTAATTTAATTAAATATATTAATATTGTACTATAGTAATAAATGGACTAATGTCTTTCAAAGTTTTTTTTCTTAGTTCACATTATATATTTTAAAAACAAACCCTGTGAAAGAATCTAATGAGACTCTAATGAGTGGTATAAAAAGTATAAATTGCAGTGACACAATATTTACATTTAAAAACATTTAGCATTATTTCGGTTTGCAACATCAGATTATCTTGAAATTTCCCACTATGACAATCAGATAATTGAAACATGATTTTAAAGTCTTCTGAGCTCTGTACTATTTTAATAAAATTATAGATTTGTAGGAAACAACAGAATGGGTATGATGTTGAATGCTATTTTTTTTTTGCTATGGTAAAATATACATAACACATTCACCATTCTAAACATTTTTAATGTATAGTTTAATGTCATTAAGTACATTCACATTATTATGCAACCATCACTACTCTCAATCTCCAGAACTTTTTCATTATCCTAAACTGAAACTCTTTACCTATTAAACAATAACTCCTTGTTCCCTTCTCCCCCCTGCTCCTGTCAACCACCATTCTACTTTCTGTCCCTGTGAATTTGTGTAGGCCATTTTTAATAGTGCTAAATACTGATACCCACTATTAATAGGAATGACACGAGAAGATGAGAAAAATCTGGAACTAGAGTCAAACCTTTCTTGTCATTTTTTTAGTTTGTAATCTGGACCAAATTGTCTGACTTCTCTGAGCACCAGTTTCCTAACCTCTTAAATGAAACTTGTGATTGATTGTGCTGTTGGGAGGATGAGATAATGTATGTAAAGCATCTGGCTCATAATAGGTATTCAATAAATAATATTATAGATATAAAATGTTCTTGAAATATTAACTTATTTTTACAGTTAGACAAATTTTAAATGACTTCTGCAGGAGCCAGAAAAAATAGTTTAATATTAGGGCATTGTGAATTCAAATCTACCTGTTCCTCAGATGGTTTATAATATGTTACAAATGACATTTTTTTTTAATCTTGGAAAGTAGAAATAGCAAATGCGATTGCATTTTACAAACTGAAGTTTTAAATAGTTTTAATATATCTACAGAAATAAAATTTTTAGCTACTGCCTGTAAAAACTTAGTGATTTAACTCATGAATTTCATTTTTGATCAATTTTTAAGAAAATTATTTGCTATTTTTCTTATTCAAATGATCCTGTTTGTAAACAACCCATGTTCTTTTGTCCAATTCACTATTTGTCACTTCCATCTTAGATCATTTAGAGGAAATAAAAAGAAGTTTAACATGGGTAGCCAAAATTTTGGTAACACTGTTAAGGATTTATAAAACAGGAGTGTGTTAAACTATTCAAATAACCAAGTTGTGCAAATTTAGTCAAATTCTATATTGTTACATATCTGACAATTTTTGATTATCCATTGACAAATATTTATTGAACAGTTTCTTATTGTAATGTATTAGGAATTTTATAAAAGTCTAAATTATGGTCTCTTTCCTCAGAGTTTACAATTCCTTAGAAAAGGAGGCCACCTGTGTATTAAAGTTTAAAGTTGTTCGGTAGGTTCAGGGGCATGAGTTTTGAGAGAAAACAGGCAGTGTAAGCTGTAATCATGTTGTATCAGAGGTGAAGGTGAGATATCCTAATTTAAAAGAGGTCCTGGGCCTCAGAAAAAAAGTTACATAAAGGGTTTTATACACATCAATGGAAAAAAAAACAGACTATTGGCACAATTTGTAAATCTTACTCTCTAAACAGTAAGTATATTTGAAATGTTTGACAAAATGATTATGTTTAACAATAGTTTTCAGTTTTTACCTTTTTCTGTGAACTCTACTTGCTTAGGAAATTTCTCAGAATCATTGGCTTTTTAAAGATAAAAGGATCTGTGCTTGAAGGGCATCAGGAATATTTTAGGATTGCACCTCAAGCTCAGTCCCTTTTAGGCCACACATTTTCACTGCTTCCTCCAGAAAGATAGACACCACAAATCCAATTTGGTTACATTAATGGTGGGAATTGAAGGACAAGGAATGGAGAGCAAGCATTGAATGGGGTAGATGGAAAGGCTTCCAGTTACATCCATTGAATCAACTAAGTCTGTGGAGAGTTTCAGTACACAAAGTTAGGGGATAACATTATTGTTAAAAATTAGATGCCTGGGAAAATTTCAAGGATGTTATTCCAAAAGCTATGTCAGTCCTTAATTATCATAGGAATCATTTGGTCCATATCGAAATGGAAGAAAACATGCATCCTAATTAGAATACAATTTAGCATTACCAGGGAAGGGAACATAGTAGCAATATTTCTATTTGAAAATGAGGACTCCTTCTTCCAATTACATTTTTCACAGGTTGTTATAATCCGGTGATTTTTTTCAAAGAACAAAAAGTAAATTGAATTTATCCATGCATGTAATAATTCTTGTATTCTCAAATTTGTATGTGATGCATAAGGTTTCTTTCCTCAGAGTTAAAATTGGCACACAGAGTTAAAGATAAAAATACCTATACCTAGTACCAAAACTGGTCTTGAATGAGGTAGCTTGTTTCTGAAAAAGTCCAAACCAAGGACTGTGTTTGTTAGAGTTCTGTTACTGGGGATGTTGGCCAATCATCTTTCAGGGTTTAGTTTCCCTTTAGCTAATCTATCTCAAGAGATCAAATCTGATAAGGAAGGTTTTGCTTCTCTTACTTAGATGGGAGGGCCCATGTGATTCTACATTTGAAGAGTTTTAGTTTCTTCAAAGAAAAGCATTAAACCAACTAAAGAATATTAGTCATAACTCTTTTTATTAACATTTAAATTTTACTTGTAGTGTCAGGAAAATACAGATAGTGGTTATTTCATCAGTGTTAGTGTTGGGAAAGGATGAAGCTGAGATTTTCAAGAAATGAATGACTTTCTAACTTAAGAAGTATTAGATCATAAAGAACATGAGCATGCTTTCAATTTCTTCTAGGAAAAAAATTGAGAAAGTCTTAATAAACTTTCTGTTTATGCTAGGTACTTCTATACATTTAGGACATAAGTCTGGGGACACTGTCTAAGGAAATATAAATGTGTACATCACAGAATGATTGAAATTTGACTTAATGGAGTGAGCAGCAGTGGAGCTTCTGCTAGGTACCGTTCCTATTGTCTGGGAGAGAATAGATTTGATAGTAGAGAAATCGACTTGCTTCTCCATGGATATGTCAGTAGCGTGAGCCAGAGTTGGCCATATACTGACTCAAGTAGAACCAAATGGTTCAGTTGTAATTGACCTGTGAATGATTTTCTCCCTGACTCATATAAAGAGGTTGCTTTGAGAATTCTGTTAGAAATCTACTCTGTTTTAGAAATACAATGATGAGTAAAATTGTAAAAAATGAACAATCCACTGTTTTAGTGCATATGCATTTAAACAGAAGACTTCAGTGGAAAAAGTATTGCCTTATATATCTACTCTATTCAGCTTTTGAATCCCTAGTACTGTGGTTAATTTTTATAAAAGAAAAATTTAATATCATATTATTTTTTCTTATACCTATTTTTGAAAAGCTGTTGTTCTCAATACTAGCCTAAATGCTTAAAAAGGAAAGCATTTCACTAACACAAGATTTGTTATTTAATATCTCCTTGTAAACAGTGTACAAGGTAGTTTTTTATAAAAAAAACTTTGAAAACAACCTTTAGAAATAGTTCAGACTCATAGTTCAAGTCAAACTTATACTCTAAATAATAATTCTAAGAAGCCATTTTAATTTGAAATGTGAGTATACAGTGCACTATGGAGTAAAATGTTTAAAGAAACAGGTTTTATATTTCATATCTCTAGGGAATACTTTAAGCCAGTTAAGCTAGTCAGAAAAAATGTCTATATATTATTTTTTTTAAAGTTGCATTAGTATGTTCCAAAGCTGCATTTTCATTTATTTTGTGGTTTTAACCTTTGGAGAGTACAGCTAGAAATACCTATTAGGTATGAATTCTGAGAAAATAAATGTAAATAGAAACTCGAGCTTAATTTATTTTTCTTTTCTCCAAGAACTGTTTAAAACCTGGCAGTAGAAGACTGTTCTTTTCCTATTAAGTATTATGGTAGAAAATGCAAGGTCATCTCTAAATACAAAAGACTCTGGATTTCTAAGGAAGAAATGTATCTTAAGAAAGGTACATGAAATATTTGGCTAGAGGGAAAGGGAAATTTCCTTATTTCACCATGAAACTTGACAGAATTTCTGAAACAGAGCTTGCTACTTTGGGAAGAATTAAAGATAATTTAGTTCACTTCTTTGGAAATACTTTTGCAACTAATTTACATTGCCCCTGCAGGGTTCAGTAAGGGACTTTGTCTTCAGAGGTTTTGCAAAACTTCACTGGTTGATTAAAATGCAAATAGCAACCTTTTGGTGAGAAATAATTCCAATTTTGTCAGTTTTGGAGATCTGTCCATATATACCATGGATGAAATAAAATATGTTTTCAAATTTGAGTTTTTATGTAGGTTTATTAATTAATTTCTGTTTGCCTACTGAAGCCCACTCTTTCCATCTCATTTGCTTTGTATATTGTGGGGGAAATTTTGGCACAGCTAAACCTACTCAATTTTATTTCCAAAAGGTCTTGACAAAAGGGAGAATTCTACCCTCAGCACCATCTTCTATAGAAATAGGATAAATAAACTCTCCTAAATGTACACAGAATAAGGAAGGATAGGATAGAGTTCATGGTCTCCAGATTATCTATTTCTGTTTATCCGGCTAGCTAGCTCTAGATGGATAAATATCTCTTATTCAGTTCAGCTCAAGGTAGACATTAGGTGGGTAAATGTTTTGGTGTTGTATATATAGATTATAGTAGATAAACAAGCTATTCAGTCTTATCACTGTGTTTCAGATTTGAATCATGTGATATTTGTAGAACTTCCATAAGATAAAAGGTCAAGGTGTAGGGACAAAAAAGAGATAGGAGCTCTTAATTCCTCCTGCCTTTGAGGAACAGCATATAATTTTGTCAGGAGAATGAAAAATAGAAATAAGATGGAGTTCCCTTGACCGCAAGAAGCTGACAATTAAATCTAATAAAGAACTTAAAATAATTGAGATAAAAGATAAAATATTTTGTGATGTGTGTGCCCAGCAATTTACAAAATAATGACATAGGTAAGAAAGTGGTAGTACAAATATTTACAATAAGAAAGAAAACTTGTGCAAATACAGTGGTTTGAGAGTAAATGTTGGCAAGGCAGAACCATATTTAAATGATGGACCCTCAGAGATGTTTTATGGGTTTAAGATTTTGATGATGAAAAATAGATCTGGTTCTTTAGGGAAGGATCTGCGGAGTTGTGTAGTTGTATTACTGGTCTGAGATTTATGGCTTCTTTTCCACATTTTATAACTATGAAGTAGTGGGCTGGGTCATTGAGCAAATGTGTGTTCCTTGGTTTGTATGAATGGTATGTACTTTGAATTCTCAAAATAGAACTCCAGTTTATTTTCTCAGTAGCCCTAGTGAGAAAAGCTATAGCTCTTAAATGTGGTCAGAAAGCACTTGGGGAGGAGTGTTTACTGTAGAAACCTGTGATTGTCTGCAGGCATCAGCATAAATATGTTTCTATTCCTGAGCCAACAGGAATAATCTTATTATTAAACCTGTGCACCATTTAAGTCAGTTTATTTCTTAATGCTTTTTTTAATGTTGTAAAAGTGACACTTGAACATGAAAAAAAGTTAAACGCTCTAATAGAATATATAATGAATAATAAGCCACAGAAGGAATCACTGTTAACAGCTTCTAGTGGTCTTTCACACAATGGGAATTTTATTTTTATAGCAAGAATGGTTTTTATTTTGCCTCTGGAAGGTGTAAGGTGACTACAGCTCCTCAGCAATGCAAATGATCTTTAACTTCTCTTCCTAAAGTGACTTTGAAACATGAGTTTTGAGGAGTGGGATTAAGTACTCTGACCTAAAAGACATAGATATTTGGATTTCTGTGAACACATGTCCTCCTCACTGATACTGACATTTAGAAGAACTGGAGTTAATGGCTCTTATCGTAAAGATGAAAAATGGGAGCTTAATGCTTTGGCTGTAATTATGCATTTATGTTATATTCTGGATGATGCAAGGGAAAATATTCAAGAATTTTAGGCATCGGAACAATTTTCCTCACTCTAAAGGCTGTCTCCCCATTGTATTTGTGCTGAAATGACAAGCTGCATATAAGACAGTGGAAAAGTTGACAGTATCTAAGAATAAGCTTTCACATGCAGCTTCAAACACCTTTGTGGTTTGAGTTGTATTTTGACAGTTGCTAAGTAGCTTGACTCAAAGAGTACAGCTGTGCAATTTAAGATAATTTTTCCTATTCCAGCCTCTAAAGAGAGCTAAATGAAATAAAACTACAATCAAACTTCTAAAGTGTTAAAGTTGACCAAACTACTTAGAACCCATACAATAAAACAAAATGGGTGAATTTTGACTAAAGCACATACATACAAAAGTATAGCAGTGAATTTAGTTAGATGAAACTAGGTAGGCTCAGTGTAAACAGATGAACTTCTGCAATTTCTGAACTGTTTCATTGAATGGAAAGTACTGAGTTTGGAAGCATGCAGACCTCTTGGCACAGGTGAGTGTCTGGCACTCATTAACCACTGAATTCCAACATGCACATGCTGTCTTGATGAAGGATCAGGGAGAGAGACTAAGATTTCTGGAAAGAAAGAGTAGAAGAAAATGTAGAAATCCAAATTACCTGTTAAAAAGGAACACTTCAGGAATTGAATCTTTGAATTGGGTTCTTATAAAAGGAGAAATAAAGATAGCTTATTAAAGGTTTCCTATTCTGAGAGTTTTTCTTGTTGATTTTCCTGGAGACAAGGACTAGGCTGAGGTATGCTTGATGCAAATGTGGGCAGTCATTTGTTAAGTACTGTAATGGACTGCTATAGGAAAATACTGTTCATGAAAGAAGCAGGAAAGGAGAATAAACAAAAAAATTTGTGGAAAGATTCAAGGCAGATTTTGGAGAGAGCAGATTGAGAAGATAAAATAGAACAAGTACTTGTGGAAATAGACAAGGTCAGGATTTTTCTGGGCAAGTGGGACCATCAAACCAGCTAGAGGTGTTGTGTTGCTGCTTGGCAATTGGTTTAAGCCTTATCCCTATGATAATATCTGGAAAGCCAGACCTTGACCTGGAAAATATAAAGCCCTGGGGATGGAAGAAAGGCCACTTGCCCTAGGGATAGGGTAGGAAATAAAAGAAGGAAAATTCTTTTCTTTAGAGGGAATGGTCCCTGCAGGCAACCTGTGTACTTGCAGCTGTGTGTCTCTGTGTTCTGTTACATTTCACAAGGTATGCTTGTGCCCCAGGTGCTTGACTGAGTTCAGGCTGAAGATTTGGTATTGAGGGAATTAAAAGGTAGGAGGGACTCTGTTTCCACGGCTACAGTCCACAGAGTCTAACCTCCTCGCTACCTCCTTTAATTCTTGGATAATGGTAGCTGGCAAGAGAGTAGCAAATGCAGGGAACAGTAGGTTTGCAGTACCATTGGAATTCTCCCTTATGTGTAATTTAAAAACCATGCAAAATAACAATAGAAAAAAAATAGTTTTTTTGTTTTTTTTTTTTTTTTGCCTATCTATATGAACAAACTAATTATGAGATGTCCGGTTGACAAAGAATAATGGAAATTAAAAAATAGATCACTATTGCCTTTCCCCCCATAAAAGTAGAAGAGTGGCATTTTAAAGAAAAATATCCTTGTCTTAAACTATTTAATGGTGGAGTAGAGTGAGATGGGGGGAGGAACTTCACAGACCTTGTGTGGCACTGGCCTGAAATCAGTTGGGTTGGATGTAGAAATATCTAGCAAAGAAAAGTCTCCCTGGAGAGATCATTAAAATGAGAGTAGATTGTTATTTGAGAGACTGATTCAAGCTCACTCAGGTGCTCCTGAAGTGCCACTGACCGCTGAAGCACAAATCTGAAATTGCCTTCTCATGGATGTTTGTTTTTATTAAACAGAAATGTAAACACACATATGAGTGGCAGCCAGGAAACCCGGCCCAGTTAACAGGTAGTGGTGTGCCCGAGGGCAAGTAACTTAATCTTTCTGAGGTTTAGCAGTTCTTTCATTAGTAGCATGACGGGATAGAAAAAGATTTTCTCCAAGGTTCCCTTCAACTCTAACCTTTTTGTTGTAAGGCACTAGTCTCACGCTGTCTTTTTCTGTCTCATCCCACCATTTCCTCTTACCCCCAAGGTAATTAAACTATTCCCAGTTCAGACACTGAGCTGAATGCTTTTCTGAACTTAAGAACTCAAGGAATGCAGGAGTGATTTGAGAAAGTGTAAATTCTGCCTGGAATCCGGAATGTGTGATTACTAAATTGTCTTAGAAATATGAGTGTGTGTTTGTGTGAGAGGACTGCATATAGGAGACAGGGGAGCTAGCTTTCAATTTTTAGTTATATTTGGAATGAGAAGAATTAGGATTGTGCAGTTCTTGATGAGAATATGGGGATCATAAATGTAATAAACCTGAAGGTCATGTACACTTCAGGAGAGTTACTTTGTTGCTTATACTTTTCTCTCCCTTCTGATATTGAAGAAGACTGTTATACTATCTATATAACAACTGTACCTAGCTACTCAAGGTCTTCATCTTCTGTTGAAGTAAATGCAATTTTTGTCATGTGGAGATAGGATTTCTGGAAACTTCAGACTTTGGGAGCAGTTCTATATAAATAGAAATACATAGAACAAATAGAACAAAAACTCAGTACAGATGTTTTTGGGATGGCTCTATAGTATAGTGGTTAGCATGTCTACTTTACATGCAGAAGGTCCTGGGTTCACATCCCAGGTGGAGCCCGGACCAGGCCCTTGGTGTGCTAGGCCCCGGGTGCCTGCTGCTAGCACATGGAAGGATGCCCCAACTTCAGAGATCCAGTTATTAAGGGGAGACAACAACATCTCTAGGTCAGGGGTGGAAGTGGGGGGGGGGAGAGGGAATTAAAGAGGGGAAAAAACAAAAAACACAGTACAGATGTTTTTGATAATAAAGTGGCTTATGAATATCAAGCAATAGCCAGCCAAGAACCTGAAAAAATTTTCAACTGCACAGTGATGGAAGGATGAATTAGCTATTTGCAAGGGAAAGCGGTGTAATGTTTGGCTGCAGGGGTCTTTATTTGAAGAAGCGTAAGAAGTAATTGGTATTTATGAGATGGCATGGTACCTGAACCACCATGTTCAATGTTATTGCTCTGGAAAATGTTTCTTGTGGCCCAAGTAATAACAAGACTTTCCCAATGACACCTAAAAGCTGAGTATGAGTGATGGGAGAGAGAAGAGACAGGAACTGAGGGGAGTGGTGAAAAGGAGCTGAGACAGTGGGTGAGAAAAGACAGTGGTTTCAGAGAGAGTGACTCCACTTCTCTCAGCCCTCACCTGGGGTTCTGGTGCAGAAAGAGGCATAGCAAAGGAAATCAGAGGGTAGGAAAGTACAGCTTTGAACGAAGTTCAGGGGGCTTTTAAACTCACACAAGGCAGAAAAAGAGAATTGGCCCCTGACTCCATTCACCTGACTCCCTCTCCCCTAAGCTCTGATGATTGTGTGCTATGATGGAGTTTCTGCACTAGTGTGAGTCCACATGACAAATTACTCGTGGCCTTGCATTTGGATTTGCCATTAGTAGTGAAATGTGAATGTAGAACGATTTTTAAATGACACCCCTAATGTATAAATAAGAGTGGTTGGCATTTGATTTTACTGTATATTTTAAAAGTGCAGCAAATGGAATGAATGAATTCAATGACAGGCTTTGGCCATGTTTTTGATGTACTAGGTGGTGATAGTTGGAGGTAGGAAGGACACATAACAGCATGAAGAATTCGGGCAAAAATGTCACGTGCCTCTCAATTCCTGGCAACCCCTGCTGCACAGCTGCAAAGTGGCAGGGTGGGGGAGGGCGCAGGGAGGATGACAGGGAGATGGCACCACTGTGTGGCAGCCTTCCCGGCCAGCCAAACTCTGATGCATCAGCTGGACAGTACCAATGTTGGCTCTAAATTGTCATCTGATTACATATTATTTTACACCTTTGTAACTGTTATCTGTTTACTAGGCCTTTTGAATAAATCTTCACGAATCTAGTGATTAAAAAGTTAGGCAGCTTTTTCATATGCTCATTCATCTGCATTTATGGTAGATTAAAAGAGGAGATGAAAGTCTGTAACTACCTTTAAATCACTGTGCTTTCAGGATTAATGCATTGCTCCTTTTCATTAACAAAAATTCTGTTTCGTACGATTGATTTTTCTTTAATATTCAAACAATAGACAGAGATGTTGATAGATGCATCACTGATAATGTTATGGTTCCAAGGTAGTGGGCTGTTGGTAGCTTTGGCCAGAATAATCTCTTTAAACCTCTCCTGTTTTAGTCCTGAGTGTAAAAAAGTTGGTCTCTCTAGGAAACAGAGCTAGGCTTGAATCCCAGTGCAGTCACTAAGACAAAGATTAAAAAAAACTTAAAAAAAAAATCATGGTAAATATACATAACAAAACTCATCATTTTAACCATTTTTGAGTGTACAGTTTTGTGGCATTAAGTATATTCACACTGTAGTGTAACTATCACCACCATCATCTCCAGAAGTTTTTCATCTTCCCCAATTGAACCTCTATACTCATTAAACAATAGCTCCCCAACCCTCCCTCCCCTCAGTCTCCGGCAACCAACATTCTGTTTTCTGTCTCTATGAATCTGACGATTCTATATATGTCAGGTAGGTGAAATTCTATAATATTTGTCCTTTTGCGACTGGCTCATTTCACTGAACATGTCTTCAGGGTCCATTCATATTGTAGCATATATCAAAATTTCCTTCTTTCTTAAGGGTGAATAATATTCCATTATATGTATATATCACATTATGTTTATTCATTCTTCTGTTGATGGACATTTATGTTGTTTCCATCTTTTGGCTACTATGAATAATGCTATAAACATGGGTGTACAAATATCTGTTCAAGTCTCTGTTTTCAATTCTTTTGGTTATATATCTATGGAGATATATATCCAGAAGTGGAAATTTTTTGAGGAACTGCCTGCCTTAGTAAGTTTGGGCTGTTATAACAGAATTTCACAGACTGGGTGGTTTATAAACAACAAATTTTTTTCCTACAGTTCTGGAGTTGGAAGTCTGAGATTGGGGAGCCAGCATGGCTGGGTTGTGATGAGGGCCCTCTTCCTGGTTGCAGCTTTGCCATATTCTTACTGTGTTTTCACATGGTGGAGGAATGAGAGAGCTCTCTGGGTTCTATTCTTAGGGACGCTATTCTCATTCATGAAGGCTTTGTCCTCATGACACAATCACCTCCCAAAGGCTCACCTCCTAATACTATCACATTGCGGTTAGGATTTCAACCTATGAATTTTGGAGAGGAGCACAAACATTTAGTCCATAACACTGCCAAACTATTTTCTAGGACAAATTTTAATCTCTGTAAACATTTATTAATTTCTTGCTTCTCTCTGCCTCAGCCTCGTCTCTACATTTCCTAAAGAAAGGAGATAAGCCGTTTTTCCTTAAATTTCCTCAGATTGATGCTGATCTTTTAAACGCTAATAATGCTGCTTTAGTTCTCAGGGAAAAATCTTTTTGAATTAATTTTTATTAAGGATTACAATGCTTGAAAAGGTGTATTATGCAAGAATTTAAAATTAAGTTTTCTATATGATGTAATTTATATTAACATTTATATATGCAGAAATCATTTATATGCACATAATATAAAAACTCGTACTAGGATGGCATTTGTATACTAGGACTTGTATGATACATTTTTGTTTTGATGATGTGTAGAAGAGATAAGTTTATTTTTGAACATTAGTGTGAAGGAGAAAAGGTGGGTAAATATGAATTATTTAAGGGCCTGAAATTACTAGCACTCAAGATCTACTTGATTTAATTTTGGAGTGGGTCAGTTGAATGGCTTGTCACATTTTTTTGGTAATAATCAAATGCTATGCTTTCCCATCTTTGCCTTTTTGGTTTACAGCTTAGGCTAAATATCATTCTGAAAATTTTGTTTAAGATAAAGTCAGAATTTTTGCAGCCAGTTTTATGGTTATTGTGAATATTCTTTTGGATAACTGAATTCGTTGAGCACCAGGATGAATATTCCTGTATTAGCGGAGGCCCTTTTTCAACTAATATCCTGGGAGCAAATAACTTAAAGCTTATAACTATTCAGGTCAATAAACTGATTTCCTAATTTGGTTCAAGGAAACTGCAGAAGGAATTTTGATAAACTGAGCATTGGACCAAGAGAATAAGATATTTTCTTGCTTCTATGCTTGTGGTTGGTACCTAGCATTAGTTTCCTCTCATATGAAATGCTTGCCCTTTCTTTTCCACGTAACTAAATTCCACTCTTCTTTTTAGTTTTTCCTTCTTTCTCAATGCTGCTATTTTTTTCAGAGCTGAAGCCACTTAATCCCCACACGTGGATTTTGCCCTATTATAGGTTTTGGTACCAATCCTGTTCTTAGGGGCTTGGTTTGGTTGTTCACAACAAATCAACCTTTTGTTGATTTTGCAGTGCCCTTGCTTGATTCTGATAATACATTTTTTCTTATTCCTTGTGATCAAACTTCTCCATTATTGCCATCTTTCCACCTTGTCTGGTTGCCCAGTTATTCTGGGTCTGGGCCCCTACTTAGTTTCTCATAGTTTTCTTTGGAACAGCCTAGTTGACTAGGTTTTAATTTACCCACTGCCAAGAGCTTAGTTACTCTGACTTCTATCTAACTGTAGTGGTTTCCTAATATAGGCTTACCCACTTGATGTCCTTCACCTGTCCCAAACTACCTCCCAACTTGGGTGAGTCTATTTAGTTTTTGTGTTCAAGACTTTCTTAATAGGGCCCATTTTGCTTCAGTTGAGTCCCGATTTGGAGAACCAAAGACCAATTCAGTGGCTAAATTATCAATATCTGTGCTTTTGATCACTAAAAGATAAATGTCCTTGTTTCAACCAGTTGTTCAAATATGCTATTTGAGCACAATAAAATGTCATTTCAGAATATTACTGAGTCAGGACATCTATTTTTAGCTTGGCTGCTTCTTTTGACTTTAAACAGAATTCAGCCATATCTAAGCAAAGGTCATCACCAGTTTTCTCCAGTTGCATAAACCTTACCTTGTAAGGTGATTCTAAAAGACCTTTAAAAACAACAGGTAATTTTGATTTGCTTGTTTAGTTGTGCTTTTTATTGTCTTGCTCCTACAGAAATTGCACATGTGGGCAACATTTTATATACAATTCCAGGAGTTCATGGACCCCTAGAGATCCAGATGCCCAGCCCCATAGACCGAGGTGATGCTGTAATAGAAATTGTCCCTTCCTCCCATGGTTGCCATGTACTATTGTAAATATAGTATATAAATAAGATGAAAGTAGAAATAAGTAGAGGAGGATGCTAATATTTCTTTAGCATCATAGGTTTTTGGATTTATGCTATTTGGCTTGCTTTTACTACAGTGATAGTTTAATAAATGTGACTTTTTAAAAAACAATCTATCAAAAGCTACATATACGTGGAATGAATGTGAAAAAATAAGAAAAGCATTTATTTTGAACAGAATGTTATTGTCAAAGCATTTTTCATTGATTGTATGTATACAATTACAAACAATATAAAAATGAATTTTGGCTAGCAATCAAAGACCATATGTTTTCAAATATTTTTATTGGGAATGTTATTAAATTTAAATCTGGAATGTTTTAATTGGAAGTTGAAGAATTATAGCTAGCCTAGTGGTTTATATGAAGTATAAAATATGAAAACCAATTTAAAGGACATTTCACTGATTTATCACCAAATTTCTACAACCAACATACAGATAAGGTTTAAAAGAACAATTATTTTGCTATCATTTGCAATATTTGCGACAGCATTTATTATCTACATTATTCTCTATAATCTTTATTCTGTTGTTTAAACTACTTTTGGACATACACTTGGATGAAGGTATTTGAAATTTTTTCAAAGTTGTCAAACTTTGAGATTATATATTTAGAATTCTTATAATTCCAATACTTTAAAAATACTTGTTGAGAATTGAATGCTTTTTAAAAAATATTATTTTGATAAGTATAAAGGAAAAAGTGAGTAGATTCATAGAATTTTACAGCCGAAGAGGCCAGAAATGTCACCCAGGCCAACTCAGAAAGAGGCTCAGAGACAGTGTGTGGCTGGCTACTTGAGGTCTCTGATCTCTTCCTGCATTCTGTCCCCTGTACCAGGCTGTCTGATATGCTTTTAAATCATCACTAGTACTATTTCTGCAGAGAGCTTCAGCTATTTCCCCCAGCAACTTAATTTTTCCCCCAAGGTTAAACTTTACACAGAAAGTTTGTTCTCTGATAGGAAGAGGTACGTTAAATAAACTGCTGTAGTACCTCTGATCAGGACTTCTGACCTTGAAACTGAGCTGCAAAACAAATGATCACCTGATTGGATCAGCTCAGTAAGGTGAAAAGCTAGGAATTTCTTGCCAACAATCAGCCTATGCAAATGCTAAATGAGAAGAAATCTGGTTTCCATGTTGTAATGTAATGATTCATCAGTTTTCTAGTGGAGGTCATTTGAAAGGAGAGGGAGCAGTGATTGATAGAGCTGAACACAGAAGGATTAGAAAATTTTAAAATTTGAATTGACTTTGGACTTATTTTGCATAAGTAAATTTAGATATGCACTTGTAGGAACTTGATATAAACAGACCAGGCAGGAGGAGACCTTTCTAGAGAATGAATAGAAAAATACAATGGCAAGGGCATGTAACAGGTAGAAGAGCAAGACATCTGTACTCAATACTTTGGCATTATATAACTGTCTATGAGGAAGTTAACATATGGTAAAAAGGTATCTTGAAATAAAGAAAACTAAAGGGGTCTTTTGTTTAGGGCATTCACCCTGCAGTTTCTTCATTTAATCAGAGAAATGGACAGGAAGCTAGACCTTCTTGCCTGTCTATCTCATAGGGCTGTTGAGCATACCTTATTGGATGAGAAAGGCTTAGATGGGCTCTCTCTCTCTTTCCATTTGGATACATTTGGAGATACTGAAGAAGAGTTGTTTTTAATTGATATAAAACTTGGTGTGATGTAGATCACAAGGTAAAAATGAAAACATAGAGTAGTACAAAGAACACATGTTTTGGAAACAAAGGAATCTGAGCTCAGATCCTGGCACTTCAGCTCACTATCAATGTGCCCTAAGACAAATTACAGCTATTTAGAGTTGTAGCTCCTCTTTGTAAAATGGAATAGTAATGTTAACTGTTGAAGTAAATTTCCTGTGAAGTTCGTAAAGCTTAGTTAATGAAGCCCCCTGGGAAGGGCCCTAGCCATGTGTTCCCGTGCCATATGTTTCTATTAAACCTCTTTACATTCTAATTTCTCCTCTGTCACACTTCCCCCTGTACGGAGTGGCACTGGAGCAGCCATGGACATTTTTGGGCTTAGTGTTATATATTCCTGTCCTTTGTATTTTTAATTTTGCATTGTTTTCTTATTTTTGTATTATGTGTACTATTTTTTCCAAAAGAGAACTCCCAAAATTGTATAAATTTCATTCCTTATTTTACACGGGTCGGCCCTGGTTCACCTCATGAGATTCTCACTAAGATTAAGTGAAATAACCATGTAAAGCAATTTATCAGTTATTTATTGCCCATTCCCCAAATTCAGAAAAACAACTATTTTATTTGCTCATGATTCTGTTGATCAGCACTTTGACCTAGGCTCAACCGGTGGTTCTTTTGCTTGTCTCTCCTGGGCTCACTCCTATAGTCAGGTAGTGGCTTGACAGGGACTAATGGTCTAAGATGGCCTCACTGAAATGTCTGGCATGGTCAGGCTGCCATTCAGATTATTTCATTCCAGTGGGCTAGCTCAGGGCTGTTCACATGGCACAAAACTTCAAGAGGGAGCGGGTGAAAACTGCAAGGCCTACTATTACCACAATGCCACTTGGGCTGCATTCTGTTTCTGAAAGCAAATCACAAGTTCAGTCCAGATTTAAGAGGTGGAGAAAAAGACTCCACTTGATAGAATGAGTTACAAAGAATTTGTGGCCATTTTTAATCTACTACAAAGTCAGTACCTACAGCAGAAGATGCTCATAAATGTTAGTTTTCTTTTTTTCTTGTCTTCCCACCTTGCTTCTTAAGCAGCTAAGTTAAATAAACAATTTATTTCTGCTGAAGTTAAAGAAACATGAATTGAAGAGAGGCTCCCATGGAAAAAGAGAAAAATAAGGCTTCTACTGATGTGTCTGATATTTAATTTTGTAAAATTTTTCCCCCATAGTTATATTGAGATATAATTGACATACAGCATTGTATAAGTTTAGGGTATAGTGTAATGATTTGACTCTCATATATAGTGAAATGATTACTGCAATAAGTTTAGTTACCATCCATAATCTCATATATACATATAGTTATTGCTCTGATAAGAACTCTTAAGATTTATTCACTTAACAACTTTACTGTATATCATACAGCAGTGTTACTATAGTCACCATGCTGTATCCCAACTACTTATTTTTCTTATACCTGGAAATTTGTTCTTTTTTGACTGCCTTCTTCCAATTCCCCCTCCTTGTAAATTCTTAATATGTCATTTAAATTAGATTGAATTTTTAATCCATTCATATCTTTTTAAAAATAAAATGCTTAGAATTTTTATAATTTAATAAAAATATTTATGTGAGATAGTAAATGTCTTACCTTTATGCAGTTTATAGCAAACAAAGAATTTGCTGAAGAAAGTTTGGTTTTGGAATAAAAGTGAATTAATAATTAAAATACAGAAAAAAGGATTTAGCAGTTTATCAGTAAAGGCTCACGGCACTCTTAGCTTAGTGCAATTGTATACATAATGTTAGGACAGTTCATTAAAGCAAACTCCAAAGATTTTCTCCTTTAAGTGACAGTTAATTGTCTGCTTGTTGAGTAATTAAATCAATCAATCTAATAATAGATGAGTTACATGATGTGTTTAATGATTTAGATAACATCTATAACTTTTAAAAGCTTGTTAAATGGTTATGAGAGGCAACCAGGTCCTCCTGGTGATGCTATGATCATAATAATCAGCACCCCGACTAAAAACAATCATTTGGAGAATTAATTCAAAACACTTGTTCTTTTTATAGTTGACAATAATAAATGTTTCTCTTATGAATACTAATGACTATGACTATTGAGATAATATTGAGTGAAAGACACAGAAATAAAAGGAAAAGGAAGTATAAGCTGTTAGTGGTCTTTAGTTTCTTTAGTTGTGAAGGACAGCAAACAGAAAAAGGGAAACTACTGACTTTGTAAAGGGAGAGTCAAGAGGAAGACATTTAGGTACAGGTGGATGCAGGGGCCCTAGAAGGAAATCAGGACCCAATATTTCTCTCTCCATTTTTTGTGTCTCCTTAATCTGTGTTGGTGACAGCCTTTGGCTTAATATGGAAACAATTTGGCCGTCATAGTTTAGATCCCTGTATCCTCTTAGATTGAAGTATAGTGGAAATGAGTGGTTGTTTAGGAAAACCCCTGAGATTAGCTCTCATTAGTCATACTGGGTTTGGCTTGAGTCATGATATGTCTGTTCATCCCCAAACTGGTATGACCAGGAGTATGAAATGCATTAATTGTCTCAGGCCTCCCTTGTGCTTCACATGTTCTTCTGGAGCTGGGATGGGGACCCTCATCACAACCCCACTGGCTGAGGTTGGGGAAGAGTGGATCCCAAACAACAGTCTGGGGCTGCTGCTAGAGGTAGTGCAAAGCTATAGTGGCAAGCCAAACACGAGTAAGGTCAAAGGTAGCATGCATATTTCTGGCATATAGTAGAAACTCAATAATTCTCGAATTAGAGATGGTTGTAGGAAAAAGATATTTTCGGTACTTTTTTTGTGTAGTTAATTTGCTCTCGGAATTATGTTGAGTAGATCCAGATAAGGATTTGTACTTTCTGGTCATTTTAAAAAACATTGGTTAATGATTATGTCCCTTCCATCTAGTTATTCAGCAGTAATAATTGTTCGCATTTTACAGATGGAAGACATTATATATCATAAAGAAGCTTGATACAGTTTGGGCAAACTTAGAAAATGTTTTCTTCATTAGGAAATTTTATAAATTCTGTTTTAAAAAGTACTCAAAATAGATAGCTACATTTATTATACTTGTTCTAGTCAAATTTTAAAAGTAGTAGGTGACTGTTAGTCTGATAACAGATTAATATGTGATACTGCATGTCTTTAGGTAACTATGATACTATTTGTAGAATTTTTGGACATAATTGATGTATTACTTCAAAAACCAGAAAAGATACTCTAATTTAGTTAACCTGTTGGTAAAATTCAAGTCAGACATGAATTAGCTCCTGCCAAATTGGCCTATTTAAGTAGTTTGGGAGCTTTATACCATAATGTATCATGAAATGGCATTTCACTGTCACAGATTGTCCTATAAATAAGTGATTGTATCACCAATTATTCAAACCAGGACACTGTTGTGAATAAAAGGGAAAAATTACACTAGGAGACCAAGTGTAATCTAGACAAACCAGGGTTTAGAGTCACCCTATGTATAAACAATATAACTTTTATTAGCTGTAATCTTAGTATTAAATTCTCTATGAGAGACATTGTCAGAGTACTTTTTTATTCTGTAAACATTCTGATAAGCAAACTGTTAGTCATGTTTAGACTTTACACTTTTTCTTTACTATTTATTTATTTATTTATTTATTTATTTATTAATTACAGCAGAAAAGAAAAGCTTTATTAGAAGGGGAAGTATATTTCCAGACTTGGAAGTGGGCCTGAGCAAGAGAAGTGTGGCTCTAAAAGCCTCTTTACTGTTTAAAACAGACTTTTTTGGGGGCATGGATTGTTTTTCTTTAAGAGATAACAATATTTTAAATACTTACAGATTGTGATAGTATTGGGAAGTGCCACTGCTTCTTTCTGCATTTTCCTGGCAAAGTATTTAGTAATAGGAAAAATTAATTTTTCTTAAGTGACATATTTAGCTCTCCAACTATGTCCCTGGTAACTGATTAGATTAATTTAGAGTGCATAAGGTAAACTATGAGAGTAATGCTTGATAAAGATAATGTACATTGATGGCATAATTGACAATATCTCATTAAGGCAGTGGAGGTTAGAAGAACAGTGAGAGGTCTGCTACTGTTTCCCATCTGGGCCCTGCCATTTTAAATATGTCACATGGAAGTTATCTTTCGCATATCCTTGTCTCTCTGGGTAGCATTTAAGATTTCAGTATCATGGTAACAGAGGGCTAACGAATGAAGGCAGTGAATCTCATTAACTCTTCCTTTTTTTGTGATTCTATTTTTGTTGTTTATTTTTTAAAGAATGGACTTTCTTTGTTCAGTATAATTTTTATCCTACTATAGTGATTTAATAAATATTTAATGGTGTAACTTCATGTGTCAGTAGCATTTTTAAAAGTCATAAAAACATGTTAAAACAGCAATTTCAGAAACAGTTGGGATCTTCCTTGTGAAAGCACAGTGCACATAATACTTATCTTACGTCATTTCAGTGCTGTTAATACTATTGGCACCTTAACCTGAGCCATTTTACATTAAGCCACTTTATTTAAAGTTAGTTGGATCTTGAGCCCACTGCACAGAGACCCGCTGATTCTGGAACATGACTTGTAGTGCTTGGTCAGTGCTAGAATCAAGATAATAAGCAGCACACATCTTTTATAAGTGGAGAATCTAAGGTAGAACAAGATAAGTGATTTACTGAAAGACAAAGAGTTCAGAATAAAATCCAAGGTGTGGTTGCCCAATGCAGTGCTCTGCTGGGAGGTCTTCCCCAGTCCTGCTGTCCCTTTAGCAGGGGTGGCAGATCAGATAATTTATAAAGGTGAGTTACAGATTGTGTATGATCTGGGACATTTCTCAGCACTGGAGAAATTCCACTAGATTCTGATTCTCCTTTTCAAACTATTAAAACAAAACAGGACTCATTTAAAAAAGTTAGAAAGTAAACATTACTTCTTGTTAAAAGCTTGAAAAATATTGAGAAGTAAAAGAAAATAAAAACCTCCATAATCCACTGCCCAGAGATATCACCAGCTCATGTTTTGATATCGTTCCTTCTAGTATTTATTTATTTACTTTTTCTTGAATATATACACACTTAAACATTACAAAACAAGTCATATCATACCTAGTTTTGAAATCTGATCATTAAAAATGATAAACTGTGAGCCTGTTTTGATTATAACCTTAAATTATTACCCACACATTTTGCATAGAGTTGTGATATGGAAATATTATAATTTTTTTAAATATGACCTCATTTCTTTACTATCTATCTATCTATCTATCTATCTATCTAGTTATTTATTTATTTATTTATTACAGCAGAAAAGAAAAGCTTTATTAGAAGGGGAAGTATATTTCCAGACTTGGAAGCGGGCCTGAGCAAGAGAAGTGTGGCTCTAAAGGCCTCTTTACTTTTTAAAACTGTTATAAACACAGCATAATTCTCTGGCTATTTGACAGAAATGTACTTTTAAAAGTCATAAAAACATGTTAAAACTTAGCAATTTCAGAAACAGTTGGGATCTTCCTTGTGAAAACACAGTGCACATAATATTTATATTACAAGGCATTTCAGCACTCTTAATTCTACTGGCACCTTAACATTCCTTGACAGAAATGTAACTTTTTAAGGCTTTGAATGTGTATTGCCAAATTGCCCTCTCAAAATGTTCTAATACATTCCCAGAAGCAGTGTATAAGAGCACCAATTTTCCTGTATCCTTCACGACAATAAGTTATTATAATTTTAAAAACTTTGCACATTGGATAACTGAAAAGTGGTATTTTATTGTTTAAATTTGGGTTTATTTGATTTTTAGCAAAATTAAATATTTTCTAATGTTTATTGCTAATTCGTATTTCTTCTTTTGCAGATTACTTGAGTAGGACTTTGCACTTTGGGAGTTTATGTCTTTTTCTTATTGATCTGTAATAATTCATAATATATTAAGAAAAATAAACTTTTCTGTCCTATGTGGGAAAATATTTCCCTTTATTTAACATTTGCCTTTAATTTTAAGGTATCTTTTAAGAATAATGAACAGGATATTTTAAATTTTTATGAAGTTAGATCTATTAATCTTTTTCCATATGATGAATTCTGCCTTTACATGTGTTGAAAATGCCTTAAAATTTTTTTAAATCAGATACATCCTTAACTATATTTTTTTCTAGTTTTTTCTTAGTATATATATGTATATACACATTTATCTCTTGAATCTATCCAGAATTTACTTGGTAGTATGTGGGTTAGACATAGAAATTAATCTTTTCTTAAATAATTAAATGTGAACTACAGACTACATAATGAAAAACTTGTTCTTTCCTACTGATTTAAAAAGCAAATTTATTATATATTAATTTCGTATATATAGTAAATGTACTAATACTTGTTGCTGGCTTTCCATTTAGTTCTCTTTATTTTTCCCACCTTTTTTACTGTCTGAAAATTATCTAATTATTCTAGTTTTGAAAAGGAAATCTTGTTTAGCAGCATGATTAGTGGGGAGAGTGTGGGCTTTGAAGGGATCAAGGTTTGAACTCCAGTTACTCCCTCGGAGGAGCGGGGCCCATGGTTCCCCATATGTAAAATGGGAATAATTGGTATCTGTCTACCTTATAAGATTGCTTGAAGATTATGGTTAATACTGTTAAATTCTGTTAAAAGATTATGCAGGTATTATTCTTATACTATTCTTCCTACGACACTGCTCAGCCATCTATAATAGTTTCTTTTTACCTTCTCTGTTTGGCTTACAAGGCTCTATCAGTGTGGCCCTCATTCATTCCTAAGACTGTTTTTGTCCTTTATTCTGCACATTATCTTACCATGTGCAGGCATGTGCCAGGCACCATTCAGGAGGGTGATGATAAGCGATGAAGAAGGCAAAAGAGATCTCTGCTTTTGTGGAACTTATCTTTTAGTGAAAAAGGTAGATTAAATTAATTAAGAATATTTCCAATTGAGTTAAATGCCACAGAAAGACAAGACAGGATTTTAGGTCAGAGAGTGCTGGGAGCAGTTGACATTTGCACCAAGATCTGCATAAAGAAAAGGGGTAGCCTTGCCAAGATCCAGGAAAGAGTAGTCCAGGCAGAGTGAATGGAAAGCACAAAGGCCAGAGGCAGGAACAGAAATAAGTCCAAAGGGGCTGGATCCTAGAGAGTGGGGGAAAGAAACATAGGCAATGGAATCAGAGGGACAGGCAGGGGCCAGATCATGTACCTTCCTGATATGTACCCCAATTCCCTTTCAGACACTCTCCTCACTGACCTCTGCCTTATCATGCCCTCTACATGCCTTTGCTCATGCTGTTTTTTCTTTAACTGAAATATTTTCTTTTCTCCTTTCTGTGTTTCCAAGTTTTGTCCATTTTTACAAGCCCAGTTAAGGTCTCATCCTCTCTTATTTTAAATGGATGTAGTCTGTCCTGTTCTCATGCTTCTCTGCGTTCCTGTTGCTCTTATGGCTGTCTGCATAGTTTTGTGTGTTGGTCTCCGCCTGCCTGCCCATCTGCAGGATTGTGATCTTCTTGAAGGTGGGGGGACTGGGTCTAATATTTCTTTTGTTTCCCTTTTTAAATGTGTGGTATAGTGTTGGGAATAAATGGACACATCATTTACTATTCTAGGTGGAAGCAGAAGATCTTGAGTTTACCCTATTGTACATCTTTAACCACAATTTGACTAAACAACGCCCACAGATAGATTAAAAATGCTAATTAGCACATTAAAATAAATGAAATATGTCAGTGAAACCAATGATGTATTTTAATATTTTAAATATTTATTATAGATTAAGGTGAGCAAAATTTAATAACTAGGCAGAAATTTGTAATAGCTTTTCGTAGATTAAACACTAAAAAATATGTTGAACATTTGTGTTGGCTGAAAATGTTCTGTGCAAATAGCAAGAACAAAGCTTCAATATTCATTATTAAAAATTAGTCATAGTTCCTAGTACTTTCACGTTGAATGAATTTGTCACTTATTCTGCTGTGTGAACAAAAATAGAGTGAATTTACCTGACTGTTCATGTAGCAGATGCTCCAGCACCCATCCTTGGGCCTGAGACCTTTCGTTCTGCTTCAGTGGACTCCCAGCTGTCAGCATCTACACCTCTATGTCTGAGGGCTGCCCCTCAAAGGCCAATTTGCCCATGGTCATCAGGTCAGTTCTGGGGAATTAATATTCTCCCTTCCCCAGCAGGCCTTATCCAATAACCCTCTAGGGCTTCCTCTTTTTTCAGGTGAGATCATTCTGAGACTGTGTTTTGTATTATTTCACATGGTTTCCTAGGGAATTCAGCTCTAGACATGACTGTAGCAGCTGATTTGAGAGCTCACCCATTATTAGATGCCTTCCCTTCTTTGTCTCCCTTCCTCACTTCCCTACCGTTGTTCCCTCTCCACTCCCAGTAAACAATTTTTACATGGATCCTTGTCTTGGGGTGTGCTTCTGGAGAACCCAAACTAAATCCCAATGTTAGGCATTATTGTTATTACACTTCTATGTGCCTCTTAGATTACCCTTGTGGAGATCATGATTTACGAGTTCTCAAACGGTTTACACAGAAGGCATTGTTCTTAAAGCTAAAGAAGGCCCTGCAGGATCAATAGTGCACACTAAAGGACTGGAAAAATTAGCATGACTTGAGATGTATTAGCAAACACAGCAAATCTAGTCTTTGGAGGAAGCCTCTGACCCGAGCCTAAAGAGTAAGAATCGTTAGGATGATGAACCTTCCTTACGCCATGTCAACATTGCCTTGGATTTGCTGCAGAGCTCACAGTCCAGGGAAGAGGATTTCTGCAATGGCTAATTTTATTCTTATATTTTCTTTCTTGCCTCACTGATATTAGCAATGATCTCATTTTATTCTTTATTCCTAAATCTTCTCCAGATCTATACATATAGTAAATACTTGTTGATTAGTGAGCTGCTGCTTGCTGAACATTGTGCTGGCAGGAACTATATCAAATTCTGTTATATCATTTACTCTTAGCATCTATGGATCTCTTTTGAACCATAAGGTCCCTGGTTTTTGTTGCTATTACACTATAGAGCATTGTCAAATATTCCATTTTCTCTTCAAGGAATTCTTGGCGTGAATTGCTTCCAATTACTCATTTTCGAGAACTAGTGATAAAATAATGGTGAAGTGAATACTACTCCTGACCTTTATTTAACCTTTCATTAGTTCTGTGCAAGGTCCTGTGAATGGGAGCTTTCATTTGCTAAGGAAATCTTCAGCCTTCACTGGCAGCAGTCTGGCCAGTTGCTATGGACACACCTTATTCTGCACCTTACTTCTCTGACTGTGGTTTACTGGGATCCCCAAGGCAATAGTTAGGCAAAAACTATCATCCTCTCTGTCAAGGATTCCCAGCTTGGCTCAGCATCCCCAACCAATCAGACATCCTTATCAGCAATTCCATAGAAATGTCACTCTGATTCTTGTGGGGATCTCACAGAAATACTCTGACAAAGTTTGAGAATTACTATATGCCATGAATTGCATTTCTCAATTCAGAGTCATACCTCTTTAACTGCTCTTAATTCTTTCAATGATAGCTGTATGAGTGTACTGTATACTTTAAAAATGAAAATAATCTTATAGATAAAATACCAAATTATAATTCAACAAGGGGCAAGGATTTTTATAACTAAAAAACTTACCTACCCCATTACCACTGCATTATTCAGAAAAATGGGTATAGTTTTAGTTATTATAACTCCTTCTGGAAGTTTTGTGAACCTTTTTGTCTAGTAAAAACCTCATACTCTGCATATAATTATGAATATTGCTTCGAGCTAATTATATATATATTTATATATATTTTCTATTTAAATACATTATTAGGCATTTACTGGCAAGCGAGCTGATTACTGCAGCATCTTTCTTCTCAGCTGTTGCTTATCTGGCAACCTCAACGAGGTGGAGCCTAGCCAAGAAACAGCTAAGAAGCTGAATTTATCTCGTGAGATGACCTAAGAGATATCCCAGTGTCAGTGCAGTACCTAGTCTGGTATGCTTTACTCACTTAGGAGCTCTTTGAAGGCCTCCATGAAAAATCTGTTCTTTTTTATTTTATACATGATTTTAACAGGTTTGTTTCAGTAATATGATTTTCTGCTTAGTAGCAAACTAGAAGGGAAAGGAGAATAGACCACCAGAGAAAAACACTAAGACGTTCTATTAATACTTAAATTAGATGTTAAACTTAGTGGAAGAGTGGGTTTTAGCCACATTTTAATTGAAAAACTGTTAACAATTGTGTTAGAAGTCTTCAAAATGACCATTTATTGAGTGCCTGTTAATGGGTCAAGCAACACAATGCACTCTACCAATGTCCTCTCTCATCCTACATCCTGTCTTCGAGGTAGACATTATTCTTTCCAATTTAAAACAGGAAAACAACTGAGGCTCATATGGTGAAATGATTTGCTCAAAGTCAAGTAGTAAGTGACTGAGCCGAAATTAAACTCAGGACTGACTGATTTAAAAGCCTCTGCTGTTTTTGTCATACCAAGTTGCTTCTACATGGAACATTCTATAATGCACTTAGTGGAATTATTATTTTATGAGCAATACACTCCTTAGAGGGACTTAATGAAATAACCTCCTCTGACTCTCCTGAATTTACATCTTTTTGCCCCTGAATGGATATGTAGGAATTCTGATTATTTTAGTTTATATTTGTATAAATAACTTTTTCACTTTGTGTAGATTCAGTTTGTGACCGATACTACTGTTTCTGGCTTGAGGCCTAACTTGCATAGTTGTATATTTGCTCTTTGAATGTTTGTGTGAGGAATCGTGTGAAAGAGGGAGCAGCCAGACAAACATCCCTTTTCAAGATAATTGTGGCAACTGCTACTGGTGGTACAGAGATTAAAGAGAAAAAGTGGTTATGTAAAAGTGATTTCTTTGCAGAGCCATCACTGACGCAGAGAGCAAAATAACGGGGACAGATGTGATCGATAGAAGTTTTGATGTTATCCTCGCGTTTGGTTTTAATCCCTCCACAGCCCTTAATACTACTGATTTTTATCTGTCATGTAAAAACAGAGGCAAGAACCCATAGTAGAAGGTATGGTGCTAGAGTCAATTTCATGGTGAGACTTCTTATATAATTTGGGGATGACATGAAAGAAAACCACATTATTTTCTAGTTTCTTATTTGATTTAGTAAAAAGATATGAGCATACATTTTTTCATAGGTGTTATTTATCAGAAATCACAAGTGATAGAAACTAAACTTTGTCAAACATGAAGGATAATAAAAATTCCAGCGTGACTGGGAGGCCATGGAATTTCCATTTTGTTCTTCTCTGGAGTTAACTGGGTTTAGTACTTCTACTGAACTTTAGATAAAATGAGTTAGGGATGTCTTCCTGTTTCTAGGATGTTAGATCTGCTGTGAATTCTTCTCTGGTCACTTCCTACCATTAGCCCATTTGTTTCTAGAGGGACACCATGCAGGGAGCATTCAAACACATGCTGGCTCCAAACCCCTATCCAGTCTTACATCTTAGTGAGCCATATTGACTGTTTTTTGATTTTAGCATAAAATATAGCCTAGGGGCTTATCTAAGTTATCAATCATATATTTCCTTTTTCCTCTAGGGTGGAGTTAGAGTCCCACCCTAGACTTGTTGAATCAGAATCTAGATGTAGGGCCTAGAAATGTTTGTTTAAAATATAATCCCCTGGTGAGTCTCATAAATGTTTGCATAGGCCTCCTCAGTATGATAGCACCTCCCAAATATGTGGGGCTTCTAAACCTCGGAGAGTGTTATTGTGTTTGTTGGGAGGGGGGATGAGAGAAAAGTGTTAACCTTAAACAACAGAGAACTTTGAATCTCTTTATTCTACTTCTAAAATCTCTAAGCCCAACTGCCTTGTCTTAACTGTGTTTCTTTAAGATCCATATTTTCCTTGAGCTCTAATAGGCTTTCTTCTCCTCAGGTATGGAATTGAGATGGGGTGGATGAGAATGCCATTCTTCTTAGAGCAGAGATTCCTAAACAATATTGGGGGGAGAGGAAGACCAGCTGCCCCTATTCTCCCTCATACTCCCTTATTCTGATCATTCCGATTCACTCTATCATCTAATTGTGACTCAGATGCTCATCCTTGAAGCGTAAAAGTGTGTCTTAGTCTGTAAAAGTGTGTCTTAGTTTGTTTGAGCTGCTGTAACAAAGTACCATAAGTTGGATGGCTTATAAACAATAGAAATTTATTTCTCACACTTCTGGAGGCTGGGAAGTCCAAAATCAAGATGCCGGAAGATTCCCTGTCTGGTGAGAGCCCTTTTCCTTTTTTCCAGATGACCATATTCTTGTTGTACCTTCACCTGACTGAAAGAGAGCAAGAAAGTTCTCTGGGATCCCTTTTTTAAGGACACAAATCCCACTTATAGGGGCTTCACTTTCATGACCTCATATAATTACCTTCAAAAGCTCCATCTCCCAACACTGCCACATTGGTGGGTAGGGTGTCAACACATTAATTTTTGTGGGACACAAACATTCAGTCCTTAACAGAGCTGATTTTTCTAGAAATTAGAGTATGTGGCCAAGAGTGAACATATTGTATTTGTGTAAAATTCATGTTTGGGCTGGTGTCACTTTCCTGGGCCTACCACCAAACAAAGAGGCTTGACCCTTACTCTCAAGTAGGAATGAGTAGACTATTCATATTTCTAGACTCTAATTTAAATTTATCCTGGAGAATTAGTTGAGAGGTGTGAAGAGGCTATAGAACCACAGACTTACCAGCTTGGCCCCAAACAGATCTTGTGCTGAGGCTGGGAAGAAATGCATGGTCTTCTCCACAGTCCTGGCTTTAGGTATCTCTTGAATCCATTTTCAGAATGAGGGTCATAAGAGGAGGGAAAGTGTGGCCTTCTGAAGCCAGAGAGAATAAGATGGGGCAGAGGTTCCCAAGTGTTTATGGTCACCAGAATCATTCATCAAATGCCAATTTTCAAACACTGACCTGTATCTATTGAAGGTAGTGAGTTAGTTTCCTAGGGCTCCCATAACATACTACTATACACTTGGCCTAAAACAGAAATTTATTCTTTCTTAGTTTTGGAGGCTGAAATTAGGGTGTCAGTAAGTTGGTTCCTTCTGGAAACTGTGAGAGAAAATCTATTCTATGTCTCTCTGCTAGTTTCTAGTGGCTGCTGGTGATCCTTGGTGACCCTTGGCTTGTAGATGTGTCACTCCAGTCTCTGCCTCCAACTTCACATCCCCTTATTCTTTGTGTGTCTTCTGCCCTTCTAAGGACAGCAGTCATTGGATTTACCACCTACCCTAATCCAGGATGAGCTTGAGATTCTTAATTAATTACATCTGCAGAAACCCTTTTTCAAATTAAGATCACGCTCAAAGATTCTGGGTGGCTGTATCTTTTGGGAGTAATTATTTTAACCCATTACAGCTAGTGTCCAGGGACCTGCTTTTAAACAAACTCCCCGAGTAATTCTGATACGTGATCTTAGGACTGCACTTCAGAAACCTTAGATGGGTGTGTCAGTCTCTGGGGCTGCCCAGGATGGATTCTTTTGCACTATAAACATTTGAAAAGGCAAATCATTGTTAGACTTTTCTATAATAGTAGACACTAATTATTGAGCTCTGTGTTAAAAGCTTTAATGTACATGGTTTTGTTTAATATTCACAATATTCTGAGGGAGATATTATGGTCTCATTTTAACAGGTAAAGGAACTGCCAATGTTACATAGAAGGTGTCCATGTAGGGATTTGAACCCAGATCTCTGATAGCCAAGCCAGAACACGGAATCACTTCATTATGCAGTCTCCATACTGTTTGATTCATCTCAGGCACAACTGCCCCAGGAAGCCTTCTTTGAACTCTCCTCCCCAGCCTCCTCAGACAATATAAAACAAAAATGAACAAAATTTACAACCTAAATTTACTTAAGTAGTCTCTGTAGTGGCCCCCTCCTCAGTGTTCTGGTTCTGATTGTAACCATTCAGCTGATAAGACAACTGGAAGTGCAATGCAAATGTGTTTGATAAGGAAATCTGTGCTTTCTCTTCTATGTCACATCGCCCACTGCCCCACAAAGGCCTAGAGAAGCTCTTTAGCCAATCAGCCCTCTGACCTTTTAAGCAGCTTGCTTTCAGTTGATGAGAAGCTGGGATGGGTACTTAGTCCTCTGACTT
>CM053503.1:141819038-141859696 GCA_028627145.1 Eidolon dupreanum
TACAGCAAAATCAGCATGATACTAATCACCTAGGTAATTGACTGCTTTATACTAAGTCTGGAAGGCATTTAGGGTCTTGAATGTCTTTGTCTGCCTGCTCTTTCCCTTCTTCTCTTTCTCCTCATCTGTATCCCCCCTCCCCGCCCCCCAACTCTGTCTGTTTTACCTCTTTAAAATGTTGGTAGACATCAATGCCAATCAAACGTTTATACCAAACATATGACTGGCACCCCTAGCTAGGAGGCATTGTACTCTAATGACTAAGGGCTATGCTGCAGATCCAGCTATTCCAGCTCTACCATTTACGAGTTTATGACCTTGGGCAAGTTATTTAACCTGGCTAAATTTCAATTTTCCCATCTGAAAAATGGGAATAACGATGATGATGACTACCACGATGATGATGATGATGATGATGATGATAAGATGAATAGAGGATTAGATGAAGTAATACTTATAAAGTGCTTGGCACGTAAATTCTCAGTAAATGTTATGTGTTTTTGTGATTATTGTTATGATAGTAATTTGTTGTCTAAACTCTACTTTCTCTATTCTATTTTATTTAAAATGTGTATTAGACTTGAAAAAAGATTTTTCATAATAGAAAAGAAGCCAATGACTTTAGGATGATTTGGTGAAATACAGTTGTTTGGATAATAATAGGCAGTGATTAGGCTCTTAATAGGTTTTAGTACCATTGTAATGTGTCTCATATTTATAATCTCATTTAATCATCATTGTACGGTAAGAAGTATTACTATTACCCTATTTTCCTGATGAGGAAACTGAAACACAGAGAGATTAAGTAATTTGTTCAAAATTACCATTTTATAGTCACTCCACTGGCTTCAATAGTGGAGAATAATGAGGGAGCATTTCCAAAGTACTTATTTTTATTGCAGAATTATTCAACACAAAATTTATGTTTATTCAGTAATAATTGTCCACTATAAAACCATTAACAAAACTTTCCTTTTAATATCTCACAAACACATGTCCTTTGGGGTAGGGGTAAAAAGCCTCAGTATCTTCACTTTTAGGTGGGAGCCTGCAGGCATAGAGTGCTCTTTTTCTTTCTGTTGGCTGCCTCAGAAGTCCAGTGCTCTTGGCCAGTGGAGGAACAGCATGGATCCTGCAGCAAGAAGACACCGTCAAGTTGTGATGGTCAGAGTCCTAAACTCTGTGAGGGAGAACTCCCTTAATCAGAGAGGCTCTTCTGGGCTGTGGCTGCTCACAACCAGGCTATAATTGGCCTCTGCAAAATAGCAAGTAGGTGGGATTTGCTACCTCCATCCATCTGGCTGTGAGTTTTATGTATATGCAAATAATGGAACCCTAATTCGTGGCTATCCCTTGGACTTATGAGTCACAACTCCTGTATCCATGTGGCCTGCAATGTCACATAGCTAGGGGTTGAGGAGTAGAGCATCCAGATTAAGGCAGTCTGCCTTCATTACTTCTGTGCCTTGCCATGGTATCAGACCACATTCCTTAAATAGGAAACCTTAAAAAAATAAAAGACCTGAAATTGGTGTCTCAATCTTTGCTTGATTCTTAGTATACCACAATTAGTGCCTAAATTATGATGCAAATCATTCTGGACAGACTTCACTAGACTGAAAAAATAAGAAGTTTTTGAAATTCAGTGACTCAGCATTTCTAGTTATTTAGTTATTTGTTTATTTCTTGTTGCTCTCCCAGTATAGTTTATTTCATCTTTACACTCAGTTGTCAACTAATAACATTTTCTTTTAGTTTTTAAAAACTTTTTTAGTTTTAAGTGGCATTTTTATTTATCTATTTTTATTATGGTGATATTGGTTAATGAAATCCAGTTAAGTTTTAAGTATACAATTCAACAGTAAGTCATATATATTTTGCTTTGTATGTTCACTGCCCATAGTTAGATTTCTTTCTGTCACCACATATTTGACCCCTAACCCCATCTATCTCCATCCTCCAGCCCTACCCTCTAGTAACCACTAGCCTATTGTCCCATGTCCATGAGTCTCTGTTTGTCATGTTTATTTGTTGCTTTTATGTTTATATCACACATACATGCGATATCATGTGGTATTCCACTTTTTCTGTCTGGTTTATTTTGCTTAGCATGATTATCTCAAAGTCCATCCATGTTGCAAATGGCAGTATTTCATCTCTTCTTATGGCTGAGTAATATCCCATTAAATATATGTACCACATCTTTATCCAATCATCTATTGTAGGATACTTCAGTTGCTTCCATGTCCTGGCCACTGTGAATAATGCTGCTATGAACATCAGTGTGCAAATATCTTTTCAGATATATGTTTAAAGCCTTTAGTGTACATACCCAGTAGAAGGATTGCTGGATCATATGGTAGATCAATTCTTAGTTTTTTGAGGAACCTCCATACTGTTTTCCATAGTGGTTGTACCAATTTACAGTCCCACCAGCAGTGTATGAGGGTTCCTTTTTTTTCATATCCTCTCCAACACTTGTTATTACTTGTTCTGTTGATAATAGCTATTTTAACAGGCGTGAGATGATATCTCATTGTGGTTTTGGTTTGCATTTCCCTAGTAGCTAGCGATGTTGAGCATCTTTTCATAACATTTTCTTTTTAGAGGAATATATTTTTGTATTTGCTAACATTGACAAGTGCAATGCGATACTATTGGTAGTATCTAGAATGGTTCTTTAACCAAAATGTAAGCATAATTTCAGAGCAAGCTTATGAAATTATACTTATAAATTTCCCATATTATAGTATTTGCTCTGGAAAATGGCTACTTGTTAATATAATGACTAACCCAAATCTTAATGACTTTTAGTAACATTTCTATAGTTATATGCAGGCACAAGTCTTCCCTGATATTTCAAATGTTCTTACTTTGTTAATATTTACTTATATAACATAAACTCTATTTTTTTCCTCTCAAAGGTAAAAATAAAGGGATTAACCATTTATTTGATGGTTCTTCCAAACACTTATATTTTATTCAGTGGGGAAAGGAAACTAGATTATTTTTGAATATTTTAAGTTGAAGACTGATGAAATAATTTTTATTAAAGAACAAAGTAACTTTTAGAATTGTGATAATTATAGTTTAGAAACTTTAGAATATATAGATAGCCAAAAAGAAGAAAATAAAATAATTAAAAACCTCTCTACCCAGAGATAACCAGTATTAAAGTTATATATTTTTGTCATGAAATGATTTTTTAAAATTAATGTTTATTGCAGAGAAGTAATTATCAGAAAATGAAACTATGTGTTTCACCTAATCTTGATAAATTTTTCAAGAGGCCTGAGTTCTACAAACCTTTAAAAAAAGTAAGTGCAAACCTCACCTGAAATTTTAAAAGGAAAAAAAGCAAATTAAATATTAAATGTTTCTTACATAGATGTTTTAGATTTAAATTAAGTTTACGATTTAATAGTTATATTTTTGTATTATGTACATAATTTTGTGTTGGGATATAATTTGCATATGATACACTGAGTTTTCTAATATGTTGATAGTATATTTGTGCCTGTTTTCTAGAGTTGGGAGCATAATTTTACTAATTTAACTTTGTAATAGTCAAAACAACTAAAATGTTTTTTAACAGTAGAATAGATAAACAATGGTTTACATTATCATATGGAATCTATACAATGATGAAAACGAGGTAAACTACAGCCATGTGCAACAACATGGATATATCTCACAAATATAATGTTGTCTAGGAGAAGCCAGACACAAAATAATACATGCACTGTGTGATTGTATTTATATGTAGTTCACAAATAGCCTTAACTAAACTAAATTTGGGATAATCAGGATAGTTAGGAAGGCAGAATACTTGTAACTTTTGGGGAGCCAGCAGAGGTTAGTGATTGGGAAAGACAGAAGGAACGTAAAAATGATCTATTTGCTGACCTGGGTGATAGTTACATAAATTTATTCACTTTTAAAAATAGTTCATTGAGTTTCATTTATATTTTGTGTACTCTGCTATATGCATTGTATACTTCGATATAAAAATGTAAACAGTATTAAAGAGTCATATTTATTTGATATCTATTCTTTGCTGGTCACATAACATTCAATCTCCATATTATTTCCTCAGGGAAATATGATCTGCTTTATTGTCATTCATTCACGATTTCCAAGAATGCATTGGGGTTAAAAACAAAGGTAGAACTGCTACCATTTGGTTTTTCTCTATTGTGATAAAATTTCCAAGTCATTTAAAATACTTTCTAGATGGTTGATAAATCTAATTAGTTCCTATGCACAGCAGATGCATGAGACAGGCTGGTATTGCCGTCTCCATTGTTCAGATAAGGAAAGTAGACATGGGGATGGTAAATGTTTGGCAGAGCCTAGAAATGAATGCAGTTCTTTGGACATTCCTCTGTGCTGTCTGATTATAGAGCTCTGCTGCAGTCATAGATATCTTAGAATTTCAAAAAACCTTGGACTATCAGGGAAAAGATATTTCTATGAGCACGAACAGGCACTAACTATAAAAATATTTTTGTAGATTAAATTTACATTTTTATCTAAGAACTATGGAGAAGCAAATAGCAGGGGTGGGATGGATACTCATTGATTCAGCAAACATTTCTGAGCACAACATATTGTGCCTGCATCTGGGTGTAACAGACCCAGGAATACGACTACAATACAATGTATAAGTGAAATGATGGAAGTTTGTGCAAGACTTTGTGAGACCACAGAGAAGGGGACGAACAGCTAGCTTCATACAAAAAAATATTTGGGAGGTCTTCTAAAAGAAGAGATGTCTAAATCTAATTTTAAATATATAAAGTTGTATTTGAAACTAGATAGCTTAGATTTCCTACGTTTTTCCCTTGTGCTATTTCTACCTCTCAATATTAAGAAACTTTAGATTCTCAGTGAACATATATCCTTCACAATTTGAAAGACCAGATTGAATTTTCTGAGATGGCAGCTGGATGGTAAGCTCCTTGAAGAGAGGGCGTCTTATTAATACTTTGTTTTTTTTTCCACAGGCTCCAGCAGCATTAAGTAGCTCGTTCACTGAGGCCATTGTGGGCTTGGTTGTGGAAGGTACTTTTTTTTTTAAAGACTTTTTTGGAGCAGTTTTAGGTTCATAGCACAATTGAGAGGAAGGTGAGGGAGACCGTAGGTACCTCCTTCTCCCAGTATATGCATAGCCTCTCCCATTATCAACATCCCCCACTAGATTAGTACATTTGTTAAAACTGATGAACCTACATTGACACATCATCATTATCCCAAGTTCATAGTTTATATAAGGATTCACTTTTGGTGGTATATATTCTCAGGGTTTGGACAAATTTGTAATGACATGTATTCATCATTATGGTATCAGACAGAGTATTTTCACTGTCCTAAAATCCTCTGTGCTTTTTAAAAGGAGCTATTTTTGGTAGTAGTAATTTCTTCAGTTTGATACCACATTTGCCTTATTTGTCAGCAAATCGAAAGTGCTAAGCTATTAGATTCAAGGTTGTTCAGATATTTTATTGCATTCATATTCTAACACCATTAAATCATGTATATCAAAATTCAATTGCAAATAAATTCTATTGGGCCTCATAGAGCCTTTAGATGGTAATAATTTTTAAAAATAGGATATGCTATGGATTTCATGTATAGGCATTTAAATGAGCTTAAACTTCCAGGAAACATAATCTCATGTATATTACATAATGCCAAAACAGGCAACCTCCCAAAGTTGACATTTTTGTTTTTTCAGATCTAGTGTCTGCATCATCATGTTCTTTTAATTAAGTTCAGTACATGATCTCCTGTTTGTAAACAGAGTTCAGATCTAACCAAATTTCAGCGATGAGATTCAGTTACAGAAGGAGAATATAATATCATCAAGACCTTTATTCAGAAGTATTATTTTGCATTTCACAGTAGACATATCCTAGCATCTCTAATGACATTCAGTAACGTGCCTTTCTAAAATATTTTATAATTACTACCAGAGTAGTTAGATAATAAATAGATAATTCCTTAAGTCCTGTCTCTTTTTTTAATATAGTAGGGATGACTTGAAAGTTCAAGTGAGAGAGAGCAGGGCATTAGTAATAAAAGAGTAAACTTGAAGGCCCTGTGTTTATTCATGGATTTTGAAAGTTGATTATACCATTAAAAATAGCAAAATGGAAAATATTGTAATGGAAAATATTGTAATGGAAAATATTGGCCCATTTTACATGATAGCTGAAGGAAATATCCCTTGAAAGTAGTGCTGTCACACTTTACCTCCTTTACACGTTGCCTAAATATGTGTAACAACCAAATAATGGAAATGAAAAAGCACTTATGGTTCAGAAACAAAAAAGATATATTGTTTAGCAAATGAATGGTAACCTTTTCTTAGCCAATACAGTAGCCTAATTTATCAGTTTAGGCCTACCTGGTTTAAAAATGATAGTAATCCTCAAACATGAAAATTATTTAAATATTGGTAAATAAGAAAGGAAATGCATGGAATTGTACTGCCTTAGAGCATACCTTAAAATCAGTGGTTTTGGAAGGTTAGCATAAATGAAATTATAGTCGTTTTGCAATGGAGTTTTTAAATAAAGGCCCTTGGGTGGACTTCTTCATGGTTCATCCAAGAGGTCCTTGAACCTCTTAAAATTGTGTGTCTTTTTTTTTAGGAGCAAGGTCCTCCACTTTTATCAGGTTCTTAAAAGAACTAAGAACCATTTATTAAAATGCATGTGACCAGTGTGTATTTATTAGAGATAGTGGGTAAATAGTTGAAAATATATCGAGCCTGTAAAATATATCCATGTATATGGTAACAAAGATGAAAGGCAGTTATATTTCTGGGTTTGCAGTAAAATGATGCCTATGTTATAAAAATGTTTGCATAGTTTACTTTATTCTCTTGGTTAAGATGCAAAAACTTTATTTTCCTCTGTGCCATGTTGCCTTGCTCTGTAAACAGTGAGAAATAACATTCTCTATTGTTAGAGCTGTGTGTAAATCAGAAGTTTGGACTTTTTTCTCTTTATTCTTCTCTTGTTACCATACTTTGCTTTACCACATCACAGACTGAATAATGAATAAAGGCCAGGGCAGCCTGGTAGCAGCAAGCATTTAACTTGTCACTGAGAATGAGCTTACAGATTTTGAATGGGTTATTTCATACCCCTGAGAACAGTTTTCAGCTGTTATGTTCATTTTGCTTTTTGTTAAGAGCAAAGATAACTATAATTAAGGTCAGCCTATCTTTTGGGATATAAAGGTGTTTTAAGGATTTTCATTTTCTTGGGTACACACAAGAATGTCCCTTAACTCAATAATGGAATTGCTTCAGAAATGATTGGTGATCCTGGATCTGTGGTAAAAAAATGTGTGTGTGTGTGTGTGTGTGTGTGTGTGTGTGTGTGTAAAATGCATTGAAAAAGTGTGGTAGAAAAGTAGTATCTGCCTTCGGATCAAATTGGAGTCTCCAAGGCATCTTTACTCCTCCTTTGACTAGACTCTCATGGTGATCTCTGAGACTGTGCATTACCAAGCTGGCGGAGGGAGAGTCAAGGAAACATTTTACTCCTTTCTTTCTCCATAGTTTCCCTGAGATCTCAAACTGGCAGCCAGCTCACTGAGTCTGCCCACAGCCATGTTTTATTTGGCCCATGCAGTGCTTTTAAAAATTTTGTGCCAACATTTTCATAGGAAGATTTCACATGCTAATCTGCATTTATGGCTTGTCTTAAGAAATCAAAAGATAGGGGAACAATTGTTTGGAGCCTAGGACAGCTGTCCTCTTCCCCTGTGGGCTGCAGCCTCCTTCTGCAGCTCATTCAAGTGCCCCCCACCCACAATGAATTTATGCAGTTATTTTACCTGCTGGACTGCTGGAGGCATCTGAGTTTGAGACTGGTTTAAGGCTGCCTTTGAGACTACCTTAGTTTTCTGATTGATAATAACCAAGATTTGTATAACAAATCTTAAAAGCCTTATTATTTATTGTTACATTGACATCTAGCCATCCAATCTAATAATTTTCTGGTCAAAGGATTTAGAATTCCTAATTTAGATCCAGGATGGATAGGAGTGAAGATAAAGAGAATATAAGTGCCTAAAATGGTTATCCTTCCTAACGAACAATCAATTTCTGTTGTTGTCTATCAAAACTGGTCTGAAGCTGTAGTTTTAGTGGTGCTGTAAGTAAATTGTGCTTGCTGGCTGGTTTTGGAATTTGATCATGAAAAAATTTTTTTGTATTAAGGAAAAAACAGTGATTCATTTAAAAGATGTTGAAATGTACACACCTAGGGCATTAAAATTTCTTTATGCTTTGAAGTACAATGTACAAAATCCTGGGGAAACTTTAACAAGTTTTGGGTTGTCTCTTTAATTCACGAAGCTGCAGATTTCTAATTTCTAAACTTTCAATTATTTTGGTCAGAATGGAGGACTAGGCAAATTCAAGAAGCTTCCTTTCCATTTCTTCCAGGTAATGCTTTCTAGTGAAGGCAGAGAAATCTTACGTAAACTCATATTTAACTTGTTGGAGGGTGAGCCTTTATCTTGTTATCTAAGTACAATGTAAATTATTTTTAATTCCAGTAAATTCTGCAGTTTAGTAAGGTAGAGATGCTGAAACATGAGGTGTTTAGTAATATCATAAATGTGAATGTAATTAGTATTTAACTTTCAAAAGAAAAATAAAAACTTCTCAAGTGTGGTAACTTGAAGCAATTGTATTTTCTTCAAAACACTTTAATTTTCATATACTGCTAGACTGAAAATGCACTAGAAGAATAATAACATAAAAGCTCAGGGGATTTGAATGTGGGAATGGGTAAATAAATGTTTCATAATGAGAGAATTGTTGTCCAACTTTAGGAAAAATCTCTACAAAATTATGAATGTCCAAATCAATATTTTTATATATTTATAAATAATTTTTGGCAATGCTTATTTATGAACAGAGAAGTGATGTAATGATTATGAAATTACGTGTCTTGTTTTTTTTCTTTTTCTTTCTTTTTGTATAGAAGCAGCCAAGGGACTTTGAGTAAATCATTTTAACCTGTTAAGTTTCCCCTAACAGTGACATTTTTCAAAATACATTGGATTATTTTGGATTCAGATTATATTATTTCCATGATTTTTCAGGCTGACAAGAGGAAATATCTATTTTTACATGAAAAGTAAAATGATAACTTAAGAGAATTGAATTTTTTACTGCTTTTCCACTTTTTAAAGTTATTGTTTTATTTCTCTTCAGATGTTGTAATACATGTTGGAAAACAAGAAAAAAATTGAATTCCTTTCATAGTTTATTAGGGAAAGGCAATCTAAAAGAACTAGAGGTAAGACTATGTCTGATTAAAAATTTTATCTAGTACATCTCGGGTTTAAGACAAAAACCATTTATGTATAGAGGAAAAGTAGGACATTTATAATATATGGAATTTGATCTTGCTTTGTTCTTTTACTGATGAAATGTTAGTCAAGTACATTTATATTCTGTGTGAGTTTGTCTTAGAAGGATTAAAATACATAGACTTTGTCCTCAAAGAGCTTAAATCTCCTTGAGCCCCCTAGGATTCATTATCCAACTCCAACTACCAATGTATCAACTCATGGCCACCCTTGAACCTCAAAGTGAAAAAGACTTGGGCAAAAATGTTCATAGCAGCATTATTTATATATTTAAAACTGCAAATGATCCAAATGCCCATTAATAGAATGGATAAATGAAATATTATAGAGCAATGAAAAAGAATAAACTATGGCTATCTGGAAAAATATGGATGATTTTTATAGACCTGTTAAGTGAAAGATTGTATATTAGGTTGTTTCATTTATATCAATCAGGTTCAAAACCAGGCAAAATGAATCTGTGGAATCAGAATTCAGGATAGTGGTTAATTTTATGGGGGGGATGGGTGATGACTGGAGGGGTGATAGGGAGGATTCTGGATGCTGGAAATGTTCTGTAACATGATTTGGGTGGTGGTCCTCGCTTTGTAAAATTTCATCAAGCTGTCCACTTTAGATCTGTATACATTACAGAGGATATATTATACTTCAATGAAAAAATAAAAGAAAAAACCTTCCTTTTTACTTCTTAAGAATACCTAAAGTTTAAGCCAGTTGCCTACCTGACCTTATGAGAAGCAAGACTTGCCTCACTGATCTGATTTTCTCTCTTTTATAGGACAGACTTGATAGCTTGAGGAAGGAGTGATAGATTCATATTTTTATTGCACAAAGCCTTTGTTTTTCTGCTTCATGAATAAACTGTGAAACTGGTCAAGATGAACTGCTAGCCATATCTGTTGGTGTTGGGAGCTCTTGAGAACTTATTGTTATTATCTTATAACGGACAAAATTAATAAGTCATGTAAGGGAAAGTCCTGGCTTAGTGTTGGAGTATGTGTTAGAATCCAGAATTACATTAGTGTGGCAAGAAGAATTCAGAATGATATTATTTAATTGCAAGATAGTGCATAAGTAGCATTTCAATAGCATAAATACAATAGCATTTTAATACAATAGAAATAAATCTACAGCTGAATGGATTAGGTAAACACAGTTAAAAATATATTGTCTTTTTAAAAAATGAATAGTCTACAGGCATGCTACCCTGAACAAGCTCGATCCTGTCTGATCTCGGAAACTAAGCAGGGTCGGGCCTGGTTAGTACTTGGATGGGAGACCACCTAGGAAGATCAGGTGCTGTAGGTATAGAAAATTAAAAAAAAATAAGGGATTGTAAGCGGACAAGTTCCTTGCAATCTGCAAGGTCAGCCAAGGTCACCTAAAAAACAAACAAACAAACAAACAAACGAATACAGCAAGCATGTACAATGCAGACATCATGTAAAGAGTAATCTTTTATATAGGAGATGATTCTTCCTTGTATCAGACTGAGTAGGGCTATTTGGAGTACCATGCACAGAACTGGTCATAGACATGATTGTGCTATTGGAAACATTTGTGTTTGGTTCCTTCCTTTTTCTTTTTCAGTAAAGGATGGTATAGTGCAAAAACATGAACTTTGAAGTCAGACTACCTTTAGTTTATATCTCGCCTTTATCTCAAGCTGACTGACTTTGGGCATATAACTTCTCTGATATTCAGTTTGTTATCCTTAAAATACAGGTTCTAGCTAACTGGGATATTTAATAGGCATATCGTATCTATCTTTACATCTTTGTATCAGTTAGGATTTTGTTTGGCTATATCATCAGAAAACTCAATATAATTGTAAACACACAAGAATTTACTCCACTTAAAGGAAGCCCATAGACAGGCAGCCCAGCATTCAAGTGTCTGCTCCCTGAAGTGACCAGCAATTCAGGCTCTATTTAATCTCTTTAATCTGCTATACTCAGTGTGTGAGTTTCATGTGAAGGTTATTTCATGGTTGTTGGAGCTCCAGCCATCTCCTCATTACAGACAGCAAGAAGGAAGACGGAGCATAGGGGAAAACAGGTACAACTTCCAGCTGACTAACTCTCTTCTAGTTGTCCTAGAAGTCCTATAAGTACTTTCATTTACTTCTTATTGACCATAATTTAGCTACATAACCTCACTTAGCAGTAGAAAGAGGTTGAGAAATGCAGTCTTTTAGCTGGAATAAAAATGGAGTTTGATTACTTAGGAAGAAGTGAAAAGTTCATTTTAGATGGCAACTAGAAGTCTTGGCCACAGTGTTCACAACAGAGTACCCCTCCCCTCCTCTCCCTATCTTTGTAAATGGTACCACCACTCACCAGTTAGCTTAGTCTGAGAATATGGGAGTTCATTCACCAATCTTTTCATTATACCCCATATCCAAATTATCACCAAGTCTCACAGCTCTTAAATATATCCTGAAATCTGATCCACTATTAAATCCACAGTTAAATCCACAGTTCAAGTCACTATCATCTCTCATTTGAATTGTTTCAGTTGCCTTCTGTTTCTTGTCTTGTCTATTTACAGATCATTGCCTGCATAACAAACAGAATGACTTTCTCAAAAAGCAAGTGAGGTCATATTCTTCTTCTGAAACCTCCAATAGCTTCCCATTGCAATGAATGTAAATGTCACCTTCTTACCTTGTCCTATAAGGCCTTAGCTCCTGCCTCTCTAAACTCACCATTGACCCCTCATCCCCAGGTCCTCGTGCTCCAATTATAACAAACACCTTTCTGTCCTTTGATTCTACCAAGTATGTGTTTGTAACCTCAGACCACAGGTAGGCCTTCACTGACCACTCAGTTCAAGTATTTCTAACCTCATGTCTAAAGTCATCCTATGTCTAACTATCTAATTATATTTGATTCTGTGCTTGACATGTACTTCCACCCATCCCTGCTAGCTAGGCAAAAAATTTGGCCATGTGTTGAATTGACCGTGGTATGTGGGAAAGAAGCACTCTCCTACACCATCAATGGTTAAAACTTCTTTGAAGGGCAATTTTACAGTCTCTGTTAGAACTAAAAACAACAGCTTCATGAGGACAAGGGCCTGTAGCTGCAGTAGGAGTTCAATAATTTTTTGAAAGAATGGTAATTCTGAGGATTAAATCACAAAGTGTCTGACCCCAGTTTTTCCCTCCTTTTTTTCCTTCATGCCCTTCATCCCATATTTAAATTCTCTTCTGCTAAGATAGTAATACATATCTTTTAAAGTCAAATTCCTCCAACTGGTATAAATCAGTTCCCAGGGCAATACCTCAGGATTAACAGAGCGCATCTTCCTGGAACATCAATTTTATTTGAAGAATTATGCAAAAAAAGTTTTTCTATCAAAAAAGTATAGACATATTAAAAGTGAGGGCCTTTGACATACCTTCTAGGTTCCTGGGGGGACAGAGCTCAGTATCTTTGATGTTAGGGCAATTTAGTGGACAGTTCTGAGAGGCACTGTTTAAAAGTGTTAGCTCCTGGGTGAATATTTGCATTTTAATAGAGAATTCTTAAATTCGTTTTGAAGTGCCTGTTGAGGAATTTTGCTTATTAGCTCCAGGGAGTAGGTGCTAGGGCAATAAAAAGTCTTCCTGAATTGTAGACTTGTATATTCTCTTCAGTTTGCAAAATTCTTTTATATACATTATCTTATCTAATTGGACTTTTACATCAGCTAATTTTAGTATAAGCATGGAAGCTGCCTGGAGCCCACAAATAACCACCAGGCATACAAAGGATTAAACCTGTCAAACAATATTAAATTTTAAAATAACTGAAATGTAAGTCCCCCTTCCCAAACAAGACTCCTGAATCTTCATTTTCCTTTTCTATAGGGGAATTCCTTGGGTATCTTTTGAGAAGTATTTTAAACAGGCATCAGCTCTCATCTTAGGGTGTGATCTTATTGTATACTTGTTTTCAAATACAAATGAGGAGTATAAAATACTACTATACATTTTTTTAAGTATAGTGTTTTGCAATGAAGTATAGTATTCTATTTTTTTGAAGTATGCAAAATTTGCTTAATTACTTCCGATGGGTGGACATTTGGGCTGTAGTGTTTTGCTGTAATAGCAAATGTTCTCTGGAACATCCTGTACATGATAAGCATTTTTTTTTCTTTGCTCACACAAATAAAATAAATAATAAATAAATTTCTAGGAGTGGAATTGCCATCAAAGGCTGTGTGTGTTTAGTTTTTCTAAATATCTTAAAATTGTCCTTCGAAGAGGTTTTAACTGTGCTTTGTTCACCGATGGTGTAGGAGAGTAACTTTTTCCTACAAGATGGTCAATTCAGTATGACCAATTTTTTAAGTTTTATTAATAAAATAGTGAGAAAAAAAGGTTTATTTTTTTCTTGCAGTTATTTAGTTGACTGAAATTGAGCGTTTTTAGTTCAAGTATTTCAAAGGTACTTATGATGAATTTTTTGTAAACTTTCTGGTTATCTTTCTTCTCTAATTGTCTATTGAGCTTTTGGTCTCTTTAAAAAATTACTAAGGATACATCGTATATTAAAGAGCAAATTAACCCTTTCTGTCATATGTGTTTTAAATATTTGTTCATAAGTAATTGTTTACAAGCAACCATATAATTTAAATTAGGTGAAAGTGTGCTTTATTTGAAATATTAAAGGTTATGAGCTATTGTAATGTCATAGAGAGAGAGCGAGAGACTCAGAGGAAAAGGTCAGGAGGCTGAGTCACAGATCTGGTGCTTTCTAGCCTTATGACTTTGGACAATTACTTAATGTCAAGGAGTCTCAGTTTCCTCAACGATAGGGTGAGAATGATATAATACTTCCCCATAGATTCATGAAGATTTAGTAACATTATGCATGTGAAAGTGCTCTATAAATAGCATTAAGTAAGTATTAGTTTTTATTACTGATTTGATAACTGAGCTGTCATGTACATTGGAATGTAATATATTGGGAAATTGGAATTTCTGCCTTTGGTTATTTTTTAGAAAACAAAACAAATTATGATTATATCTCAGGTATTTTTCTCATGATTCCTGCTGATTCGGTAGTTAGGAAACAAATTTTTTCCTAGTCATGGGAATAGAAAAGAAAAGGTACAGTTTAATAATGATAATGAGTAATAAAGGGTGCTACTAATACAGAAAAGTGAAATATTAAATTGTATCTTTCTTCTTTTTTCAAAATTTTAGTGGGAAAAATCTGTTAAAATGCAGTTCTTTTATTTACAGTTTTCGTAGATTATAAAAATACAATATTTTTAGGTTTTAAATGTGTAGAAACAATGTGTAGAGTTAGAGCTTTAAAAATTTTTGATTTGGAAAGAACTCAGACATCATCCAGCCCAATGCCCTTTTTTTATAGATGAAGAAGCCAGAGATTCCAAGAAGCAAAATAACTTAAGTCATGTGATCATTGCAGAACAAAAGGGAAGAACCCATTCAGTCTCCTCTCTGCTGGCTTAGAGCCCCTTTCACCACCCTGTGACATTTTGGATGCATAGGTTGGATGTCTGCATGTTTGGGGTTTATGGCAATAGCTGTTCTTCTAAACTTGTCAAATAAGCAGCCATGTTTTTTGAACCTAGGGGTCAATAAATTATAGTTAAATTTTGTTTTTTTGGGGAGAGATTATTTTGAGCTAGGTAAAAAATAGCTTTAAAATTATTATATTTCAGTTTATACTGAATTTTAATATTCTCACAAGCCTTTTAAAATTCTTTTTTCTCTATTTACTTTATGTTTTCATATAGTAAGGATAATTCATTTTAGAATTCGAGTAGGAAATGTGTTCAAGTTATTAAGCTATAATAATACATATTTTTCTGTTGATATTATTCAAGTGGAGTATATATTTATAATATTCAAAATGGATCCAAACTGTAATAAAATCCTACCAGTGACTAATAAAATGATTTCTATTTTTCTCCTTGCAAATCTTAGTTTTGTTTTAGGTTGAATGTTGATATTAGTGAAAAAATTCCATATTGACAGGTTCTTCCTATTGTTGGTGTGATTTTAATTTATTTTAGTTATTTTTTTCTTCAGATTGTCTTGATTTCATGCAAAATACTAATTGAAATGAATTTTACTTGTAGGCTTTTATTATAGTAGAAGAAAAAAGGCTGAAGCATCTCTCCAACCCACTCTTTGTAAGAGAAGAAGCAATGCCCTAATTTGGTGATATAACTGAAAGTCATTGTTATCAGCTAGCACATCCAGTTTTGGTGTCATGGTAAATAGAGTAAAACACAGTATTTAACAAATTCATCTTGGACAGCGAACATTATGAAAAGTGAGAGAAGAGCCAGTGGGTGAAATGAGATGAAGTTGAAAGCCGATTTTTGTAACTGAAAAAATCGACAACAGATAGTTTCTTTATGCTGAGACAAATTGACATTCTCAAAATTGTTTCCACCGGGATCCACAGTTTTTATTAGAAAAGTGCTGTGTAAAAAGATATTAAAAGACGTTTAGATATTTTTTAAAACCCAGACAATAGGAAGAACGTTAGTGAGAGCTGGTTGATAAGGATGACCTATTTCCTACTTTCTCCTCCTTCTTAGCAACAACATCACCAACCTTTGGATCATTGCCAACCTTTGGAAATCCTTGTCCTTAGAAGGTATAAGTGAAGCCATTATTTACTATAAAAACATTCATTCCATAAGCATTTAAAATGGGAGTAGCTTTAAAATTAAAAAAAAAAAAGTTTTACATGCTATTGTAAAAATTCAAATAATAGAAAGAAGAGAATAATGTCATTTCTAATACCACCACTCAGAGATAACCACTGCTAAAATTTTGGTGTACATTCTTTAAGATGTTTGCAATTTGCTTTTTTTTTTTTTTTTTTGCTATATATATTCTGAGTATCCTTCCAATTAATAGGCAGTGTCATCATTTTTAATGAGTGCATAGCCTTCCACTGGATAGTTGTACTGTAATTAATTTAGATAGTTTTCAAATGATGGAGTTTAAGGTTGTTTCAGTTTCTTTTTTCTTGGTATAAACAATGCTGCAGTAAATCAGCAAATGTTGAACACTTACTTTGCCAGACAATGTGCTAGATGTTGGGGATACAAGGATACATAGTACACACTTTCTGCTTTCAGGGACTCAAAGGAGAAATTGGCATGGAAACATCTAGTAATTGAAATACTGTGTGATATGGACAACAACAGAGCTGTACATGGGGCTAGTGTTCACACTAAGGTTGGAATGACTCCCTCTGCTTGGGAGCATCTAGAGAAAATTGATGAAGGATGAGAGACAATCTAAAAGGAGGGGCAGTTATTTTCCAAGAATCACCTGGGAGAGCTGGTTAAGATTGCTCCTTCCCAGTTTTATTCCTCAGAGAACATGATTCAGAAAGTCAAAGGTGGGGCTCCAGGTGGTTCTGTTCTGTTCTGTTCTGTTGCAGGTGGTCTGGTCTTTACACTTTGAGAAACAGGCATGGGGCATATGGAGAGGCTAGGTTAGAACACTGAATTGGAAAGGGGGTTGCTGCCAGATGATGGAGGACTTTGCCTATCAAACTAAGGACTTTAAATTTTGTTTGATAGGTGACAGGAAGTCACTGAAGGTTTTGAGTCATTATTAGAACTGTGTTTTAGTTACACTAATCTGACAGGCAGAGTATTATGGAAGTGTTGTCCTAGCTTCTTGTGTAGAGGTTATTTTTATCAATAATAAATCAGTATTAAATGCTGGCCGGGCAAGGATCAGTGCTTCTCAAACTTTACTGTGCTATGAATCACCTGAAATCTTGTTAACATGTAGATTCCTATTCAGTAGGCCTTGGTGGTGGGGATGGGCACTGACATTCTGCTTTTCTAACAGATGGCCATGCTCTGTGAACTACACTAGCAAAGAATACGTGTTAGTAGTGGGTTTTCGATTAAGCGAGGATTTCATTTTATTCCTTACATGTGAATGTGCTCTATAATCTTAGGACTTTAGTAAGTTCCCTTTGCAATTTGTTATGGTAATACCTCCAACAAAGTTATATTTCAGTTGACCCCTTTCTCTGTGCAAGTAACATACTGTTTACTCATGATTTACTGTGTGGAAACTTCAATGCAAAGCCAAGCAATATCTATATATCTATATCTATATCTATCTATATCTATGTCTATAGATATATATATGTAATGAAGAGCCAATTTTTGGTTTAAATTTTAGGCCTTTTCAAAGAACTGGAAAATGCTATTGAACTTTCACAGAATAAGAGTTTTGAAGTTGGTTAATTGTGTTGAGTCACAAAACCACCATTGCTTATTTCTTGGTATAGTTATTCCTTAACCAAGTAAAACTAATGAAAATTAGGATTTAGAATATCTATAACTTTAGAGTACCTCTTTTATTTGCTTTAACTACACTTATTCTGTCTCTCACTGGATTTGAACCCCTTCTGGCGTACAGATTCTATACTGGCTAGAGAGGTAGCATAAATATCATATAGAGAAGAACAATAAAAACATTCATTAAATAGTATCTTGTTTATTATTCTTCAGTAAACTCAGTGCCGTATTATATTTGCTGTAGGATTTGTGGGCGGGAGAGGTGGCAACTAAATATATACACTGATCATATAGCTTTTACATTTGAACTAAAATGATTTGTTTAAGGTCAACAGCAAGTCATTGTCAATGTATGATTTAGAGCCCAGTGTATTCTTCATCTCAGCATGCAAAACTCAAAGTAAGTTAGGTGCTTAAATGTTCTAGGTTAGCTAGGATTTAAGTGGGTACTTGACCACTGACATTCATCAGGGAAATGTTCAACTTCAAGCAGCAGAAAGCTTGACTTAAAGTGGCTTAAATAAATAGAAATTTTTATATAACTAGACACCTGGAGGTAGGCAGTTGGTACTGGTTCTGCTGTCAGTGACCTAAGCTCTTTCTAGTACTCTGACATTCATCTTTTTGTTTGTCTTCTCATTGTTGCAAGATGGCTGCCCCAGATTTGGGCAGAAAGGGATGGAATGTATGTATAATTGGGGGGATGCTAGTTTCATCTGTCCCTCTTACCAAGAAAACAAAAAGCTGCCTAGAAATTCTAGCAGTTGACTTCTGTTTAAGTTGTCTTGGCCAGAGAGTTGACACATGTCTCTGAATTCCCTCTTCTCTCTCCACACCTTACAAAAGAGGCAAGGAAAGTCAATATTTGTCAACCTTATAAGTAAGATTTGTCAACTTTATAAGAAGAGGTAGGCAAGGGAGAAAGATGGTTGGCAATGAATGTTGAGTGAGCCAGCTTAGAGTGTCTGTCACAGTCTTACTGTAATTCTACTTGGAGAAAACAGAATTGGATAAACGTTGAATGAACATCCCTCTACAGCTCCCATTTTGATTGGTGAAACTACATTTGGGGGTGGGGTGAGAGGATGGGTTGTTTGTCTTTTGCTTAGTATGTACTTTTTTGTTAGTATATCTATTTCATGAGATTATTTGTGAGATATATATGCAACATTATATAAATATGTTACAGGTGATGATATATATATTTTATCATCCTTTATAACCATCCATTTTTCCCCATGCTTGTACATTAGTATATAACAGGAATTAATATGTTTGTGTCTCTAAGAATGGTTGTGTAGGTTGAGCAGGCCTTGGATTGTATAAGTGTTTGCATAGGGCTGAGCATTTTTATGAAGAAGCACAGGCCTATCATAAAACTACTTTAAGTTGTAGCAAAGTGATGACACATATAACTTTTCCCAGGTTAGTGGAGTAGGAGGAGAAGTTTTGGAGTCAGATAGACTTGTGTTGTAGTTCTGGATCACCTCCTGAACCACAGTCTCCTCATTTTTCAAGCAAGGTTAATGATGTTCACCTCAGGGCTGTGAGCATTTGTGACCTGACACGTGTGATCGGCAACATGGCAAAGCTGGAGTTGGAGAAGGTGTTCGCTGTGTTTTAGTTCCCCTTTCTCCTCTACAGCACCCTGGCTTCCTCAATTTGGAAGCAGTTTATCTATTTCCCTTGATAAAAAGCTTTAGTTTTTGTTTCTCACAGAAAGGGGAAGTAATTTAAAAATTTTGGCCCATTAGACTTCCCTTCTGATTAAATACACAGCAATTTTGTCTAATGAAAAAAAGGCAAATACTTAATTAAATTTTCATTCACTTATCACATTTGGAGAAAGGATAGTCTCTCCTTGGATAAAAGTGCTCTGTTTGTTGAGTCATCTTGAGTCAGCGAAAGTAAAAAGTGCCTTTCTAAGATCATTTCAAAAGAGAAACACCAATTTGGCCGTATGAATCTAAAAGAAGAATATAGACAAATCACTGATCATTAAAATTTTTCTTTTTGTTGTATATCTTTCATATATATGTAAACAAATTTTCATATATAGAAATTCATGTAATTTTTAATGAAGTCAATAAGGGCTGCTTTCTGAGACAGTTTGGTTTTGTGATATTTATAAAGCAGATTGTAAAATATAATTAAATACTACCATCTCTTTGGTTTGCGAGCTCCAATGAGTACTTTAGAAAATTTCATTAGATTTACTTTAAACAGTATACTTTGGGAACATTATTTTGCACAAGTTTGGTAAACGACCAAGAAGCACATCAATAATAAGTTAGATCTCACCAGACAAAGGCCATTCATATTTATTTAGTAGAAGCAAAGTTTAGAACTTTGCAGTTTGGTGCCAGAATGATTATGAGAACCAAAATTAGTGTGTGAAATATGGGCCTTGAGTGAGAAGGCTTGAGGGGGAATGAAACACGTCGGTGAAACTCTAAAGCATGGTGTTTTTAAGGCTTAATGGTACTATAGCCAGCAATTCCTATTGAATTGATCATCGGGGTACTGTCACATATAACGAAAAATTTTTTTTTGTAATCGCTGTCCTCATTCATAGATTATATATCACTGTTGGTTTTAATGGCCAAAATGCTTTTCTGAAATGACTAGCTGAAATTAGAATTATAAATCTGAAGAACAGAAGAAATTAAACTAGGTCTCAAAAAAAAATAAAAAGTAGAATCTATGACTTTGACCTTGTTATTCCTGGCTTTCACTGAACCAAATTAGGCAGATTGTAAACTGTACACTAGTAGAGGCATTTGTGTTCTGCTCATATTTTGAATTTTAAATTGTCAGAGATTATTTTATCTGGTATAAAAATATACACCAAAATTAACACAAGTGTAATGTACACTTTTAAAACTCTTAAACAGATTTTAAAAACTTTCATTATGGGATATGTCAGATATATGCATAAATAAGTAGGCTAGTATAAATAAAAAGTAAAAAGGCTCATACAGTGAACTCTCATAGCCTATTTTGTTTTGTATTCTCCTTCTACTTCCCTCTTCTCCGGTATGTATTATTTCGAAGCATATCATATCATTTTATCCATAAATATTTCAGTATGTGACTCTGAAGGATAACTATCCCTAATATTAAACAGTTTGAAATGGCTTTTTTTTATATGGTAGAAGTATTAAATATGAGAATGGCACTCAATATTAGGCATATTAAATTGCAAATCCATATGGTTTTCACACCTCTTTGTTTTCAAGCTCATTTTCTGCAAACCATCACTTTTCCTGCTTAATGTTTGATGGTTTTTGTTTACACATAATTTAGTTAAAACAGCTTTACATTTGTTTTCCTTTCATATGTGACTTTTTTTTTAAGGTAGAAATTTTTGTCTCTGCTGAATGAATAGTTGATCTTGTTTTACATAGAAATATTATCTCTGAGAACAGTTCCATGTGGCCTTGGATACTCTTCAACAGTGATATTCTGTCTTGAAACCACTCACTTTGAGAGCAGATGGAAAGAAGATAAAAACCCCTAAATTTAAGATTTGGGATTTAAGACAAACATGCCATTTTCATTTGGAAAACTATATATTACTTTTAGTATTTTTGATTAAACTATAAAGTATAGTTGAACATTTTCATAATGATGCTTTGGGAACAGGACTATGACCCATTTAGAAAAAAATTAATTCTGTGATATGTAGTATCTAATTGTTCTGTATTAGAGGACTTGATTTGACATGGATTTGTAGATTAATGTATAATGACATGTTATAATGAAGTTTTATTTTTTGTAGAAGAGAATAGAGGCAATATAGAGTATTTATGGTTCAGAGTATGATTTCTGGGGTCAAACTGCCCAGGGTTTGAGTGCCTGCTCCACCAACTAATAGCCATGTGGTCTTGCTAAGTCACATAATTTTTCAAAACCTTAGTTTCCTTATCAGTAATATCAGGATAATAAGAGTACTTACCTCCTATATTTTTTGATATGGATTAAATGAGATAAAAATAAAAATTATCATTAATTTTGGCTTAGATGCAATAGAGATATTTATTATGAAACATTTTGTTAAATGTTGTAAGTACCTGTTTAATGACCTAAAAACAAGGATTGATGTTTTCTGGATGTTAGGTGAATGTGCATTATAAGTTTAAAAGTATTAAGAGGCAAATTTGTTATGCTGAGGTCTGGTAGCTACTAAATATTTTTTCTTTGTCAGAAGTGGCCGTTTACCTTAAGTCCCATTGGGATTCATTTAAGAAGCTCTTAAACATGTTCCTATTTTTGGTTTGTGCCATGTGTCATGGTAATGAGTTCAGTGGGTTCAATATCTATATGTTAAGCAGCCAGACACTTAAACTGAAAATGCTTGTGTACCCTTTGAGGGGGTACAGTTTAGCAGCAGTATTCTGGCATTTGCTTCCTTGGGGATTAAGCTCTTTCTAGTTCACAGGGCTTGATATCCTACCATGAACTCTATGACTTTAATTAGGTTGAATTTCAATTGTTGGCTGGTGTCCTTGGGGCCTTTAGCCTTAGCTTTGCCATGAGATAAATTACCAGGCCCAAGGATGTTGACAGATAAGAGGACAGGAACACACTGGAACAGGAGCCGTATTAAAATGGAAATTGGAGAGACACCTACCTGCTTCTGGAGTTGTCAGATCCCATTCTTAGGTTCTGTGAACTTATAGCTCATCACTAAGTGTACTTTGTTTTATTTTTGTCAGGTTGGCATTTCACACCCCAGAGATGCTTAATGTGTCATTTGCAAAATTTGAAACATCAGATTACTCAGCCTCTTCTATTCCATTTATAAAATATACAGCGAGGATGATATTGGCATCACTCCAAGAACCCTCATGTTTTACCCTTCTTCCATCTGAGAAGTACCTGTTCATGCTTAACTTTGTGTTCTGTTCCTGTTTCAGGTTCCTGATAGAACATTTCCTATAATATCATAATTTATTAAAATGAGATTTGTGTGTGTGTGTGTGTGTGTGTGTGTGTGTATACGTGTTTCCTTGTTTTCTTGTTCTTTGACTCAAACATCCTGAGTTCAAATAGGAACTCTTGAAATTACAAATTGGTCACGTTCACCTTTCTTAGTCTGTTTCCTCAGTTCCAACATAAGAATAATAATAGTACCTACTTTATAAAGTTGTGCATATTGCATACTACACCGCAAAGTGTTCAGAAGTGCCTGGCATTTCTTAAGGACTCAAAATATTACTAGTTGTGTTATTGTCATCTCTACACCAACATATCCTCCCTTTGACCAAAACAACACAGCATATTTCTATTTCCTTTTTTGTCATATTCCCATTTATTCTTCGATATTTATTGTGTGTCTAGTAGACAGCTCAGGTAATGTTTTCTAGGCACTAGGAATAGAGTGTTGAGCAAGAGTCTCCACTAAAATCATGCTTTGCTTTTACTGGTTTCATAATTTCTTTACCTGCCCTTCAAATTATTTTCTAGGATTTTCTTATTTCTCTTTTTCTTTCTCTTTCTTTCTTTCTTTCTTTCTTTCTTTCTTTCTTTCTTTCTTTCTTTCCTTCCTTCCTTCCTTCCTTCCTTCCTTCCTTCCTTCCTTCCTTCCTTCCTTCCTTCTCTTTTCTTCCCCCTCCATCCCCCCTCCCCTCCCTCCTTCCCTTCCTCCTTCCCACCCTTCCTCCCTCTCTCCTTCCCTCCTTCCCTCCTTCCTTCCTTCCCTCCCTCCCTCCTTTCCGCCCTCCCTCCTCTTTCCCTCCCCCCCTCCCTCTCTCCTTCCTTCCTTCCTTCCTTCCTTCCTTCCTTCCTTCCTTCCTTTCTTCCTTTCTTCTTCTTTCTTTCTTATGCCTATAGCACCTGGTGGTCTCTCATCCAAATACTAACCAGGCCCAACCTTGCTTAACTTCTGAAATCAGATGAGATCGGGCATGTTCAGGGTGGCATGGCCATAGACAAGGTTTCTGTTTCTGATCCATTTTTTTTCTCCCCTGTTCTTCTTATTGTAAACCAATGTTCTGTATGTCAAATCCAGAGTGCTCTTGTGCTCTTTTGACTTCAATAGACTTATTTAAAAAATTTTTTTTAAAGAGTTGTCATCTTATGAAAACAGATTTCATATAACAACTTGAATTTCTCTTGCTCTTGAAAAAAACATGTCTCATTTTTTCCCAATAGCTTCTAGTACTAATTACATGCTATGAGATCAACATATATTTCTTTACACCTGATGTTCTGTAGGCATCACAGACTTAACCTGTTCAAAATTGAACTCATTATAAATTTATTTTTGTCTTTTCCAGTCTAGTTAATAGAATGCTATTTACTGAGCCACTCAGGCCAAGGCCTGATGAGTGAGAAGTCTGTGGCAGAATCCACATCACCTAATTGGATGACCTTCCCACTTACCTTACTGTCCATGGTTCCTGGGATCTTCTCATTACCTTTATCCCCTACCCTACACCATGAGATTTGCACTGGCTAAACTCTAGCTCTCTGACATGTTTCTTCTTTTAAATGCCTACTTCTGTGTTTTGGCTATCACTTTAGGAATCTACGCCTTCATTTGATTCCTTTAAGAATCACTTGTTATTTCAACAAATATTTATTGAGTGTATAATAAACAGCTCAGGTACTGTTTTCTAGGCACTGAGGTGGATAACGTGTTGAACAAAACAGAGCCTCTGCTCTCATGGGGCTTATGTTCTAAGGAGGAGAAAGACAATACATAAATAAGTGTAATGTTAGTAGTGATAAATACGGTGAAGAATTCTTAGATATGTATCTAGTAATTTATACAAATTTAGGTTGTCATTTCATTTACTAAGACTAAGGTGAGGAATAAGCAAAAGACTTTGGAGGAACTGATTACTATTACACAAAGTCATTTGTCACATCAAGGATTTTTTAGGGCCAGGATCTGGTTTCGTTCATCTGGAACTATCTGAATGCCTATTGGTATTCAGCCATAATTAATTCAAAGGGAATAGTATAGTTTAGATTATTTTACATTTTATAGGGCTGTTTCTATTGAGAATATAATTTAAAACAGTAGAAAGTTTGTGAGCCTTAATTAAATGAAGTCTTCAGCTGGTATAATCTAATAGCTATAGAATTTGCTCTTTCTTGACTAGACCGAGCAGGTTCCTCCTTCAGAGGCTTAGCATTTAAATTCTTTCTCCCAGGAATGTTCTTCCAGAGTTTTGTAAGGTTTGCTCCCTCACTTCATTCTTCACCATGTTGCGCAAAATAGTGTTCTCCCCATAGTGCTTTTTGGTTCCTTACTCTGCTTCGATTTTTTTTTATAGCACTTAACACCTCCTGAAAAAAGTGTCTGTTATTTGTCTCCTCTACTAAAATGACAGCTCCCTGAAAGCAGGAATTTGTGTGTTTTGATCACTGCTATACTCCTAGCACCTGGAATAGTGAATGGCATGTATAAGTGGTCAATAAATATTCACTAAGTGAATAAATCAATGCAAAAGAATTTACTGACTTTGTTGAGGAAATGTTTTCTAACATATTAAGTAGGACAGATTAAATTCTAAGTTTAGGTGAAATGGAGCTAAAAATCACGATTGCTTTCATAAGAGAAGTGAGGCAAGTAATGATTAACATTAAGTGGAATGTACTCTTGGAGGAAACAAAATAAATTTTAATTGGAGAAAATAAGAAAAGAATAATAAAAAGGAATGGGGAAGACAATTTAATATTATTATTTGCATACATGGTCCAAGAGTATAAATATTCAGAAATATTTGAGTGCAGAAGATGCCGTGGCTCTCACAAGTGCATGAAAGAACAAACAGTCCTTGGACCTTGGGATTATTGTCTAATTTAGCCCTGGTATAAAATCCCTGAAGAATCTGGGCAAGATAAATTGAGTGATTGGCATCTCATTTCAGTTTTTATTACTACCTCTTAGTTTCTTTTGTTCTTATCCATAGTTTTTATTTTTCACTCAACCGATATTGGTTGCTTACAAAGTGAATGGGTTGCCGTAGATAACTTTTTTTCAAAATAGGAAGAAAGCTTAATTTCTGACAACCAGTAAAACCGAAGGGCTTTTCTAGAGGATGCTTTCTTGAGGTTGAAAAAAAATTTTCTATATCTACAGTGATGTTTCTCCAAAGATTGTAAACATTCTTTTTTTTTTTAAACCCCTCCATTGCCAACCTCTCTCTTACTCAACTTTACCAGCTGGGATTTTCAAAAAAATATCTCTAAACTAGAGAAACAGAAAAATGGCTTAGATACATACACACTGAGAAGTATTGTCTTTTGAGATTGAATCTGTGACTAACTGGTAATATATTCAATAATAAAGATACATATTTCTAAAGAGTATCCCTTTCATGGTAGGGACTACAGACAATAGAAGTTAAGCTTTTATTAATCAGAATCTGCAATCAGTATGAGGAGACTTCCAATCTATTTTAATTCATCATTATTCAATACAGGTTGAATGCTTTTAAGTGTGAGACTTCATAAGGTAGTTGAATACCTTATTATACAAAGTTGAGTTAAAAAAAGTTTATAATTTATCAGAAAGAATTAGGCAAAGATACAATCACTGAAATACAGGTTAGTACTATAATAAAATGAATAAAATGAATAAATAAATGAATAAAATAAAAACCAATGAGGTGCATAAGACAGAGAGATTGCTCCTAGTCAAGATTCAGAAACAGCAAGAGGCAGGAAGTGGTGTCTATGTTGAATCTTGAATAAGATTTTCTGATGACTGAAATGGCAACCCTTATGAACAGAGGCAGGGAGGTGGAAAATTATGGGCCATGTTAAAGCAACAGCAATGTTCCAGAAGAGGCACAAGGGGAAAAGTCAAGAACCAGGGTGGAAAACTTACCTGTGATAAGAAGGAAGGATACTTTCAATTTAGAAAGAAAAAGAAACAAAGACCTACAGGGCAAATAGTCAGAACAATTTGAGATAGAGGGGTAGAGGAGATTTTTTTCATAGCTTCAGGCTCATTGGTTTAAGGACAAGGTAATCTGTTGTGAAGAGGAGAGGGGGATGGAAGTTATCTTCAGATCCACTTATTCCAAGAACTTTACTTCAGTGACATATGTCTTGAGAGTTTATGGCCTTGTCTAAGTAAGGTGACAGTTTGAAACAGGAAACTAGAATCCAGGTTCTGTGATTTTAGCTCCAAATGTTCTTTCTTGGCAAAAGTCAAAATCCCCCATAGACCTGTATAATAAAAATAATTTTCTAAGTTAAACATTTCTCATCAAATAAATAATTTTGAACTGTAAACATGATAATGCAGGCTATAAAACAAATTGGACAAATCCTTATAAACGCCTCTTTTTAGAGAAAAAAAGAGATTTATTGTTTTCAACTGAAGAACCACAACGGAAGCACTGCGTGTGTTAAACAACAACAGTGTCCTGGCTGCGGCTTAGGAGACTACTGGTATCCACTGAGGGGCCTTCCTTTCTCACACATTGGTTTTGTAGGCTAGCTGTCTTGGTACAACCAAAAAAAGAGAACTCTGGGTCTGCCGCTCTTGTGGATCTATAGGCCCTGAAATGGATACTTCCAAACAGTGTGTTAATTTTTATTAATTTCATGGATTTTGCATAATTGGAAGTTGGACGTTTAAAATGATTTCTCGTCATTTATGCCACTTGATCATCCGAGGATGGGTGATAACATGGGAAATTGTTGGACTTCAGAAGGCATGGCAAGTTTAGGGTAGGAAGCTGTCAATCTCAAGTGTGACTAACATCACATCATTGGTGTCACATGAGGGTTTAGAAGACACAAGGAGTTGAGGTTATGGAGGAAAAAGTTTGGGTAGACAATATATCCCTGTTCTTTATCTCTGGCAGAGGTAGCTCCAATAGTTTTGTTGGCTGAAGGATTGTTTACATATAAAAAATATGGGCTTACTGGGATAAGACCTATCACCTTTGGCTTTTAAAAATGGCAAATACCAAGCTTTTCTATGTACACACACATGTGTGCTAAGAGACTGGAAATTTCCTTGAGATAATGCTTGGGCCAGCATATGGGGAAACATTGGATTATGTTCTGGGAATTAACCTTTCTGATTCTAAGTGAATTGAGACCCTTTGCAAGAGGGGGTATTTCAGGTTCTGATATTTCCCAACCAGGACTTCAATTATGAGATTTAATTTTAGAGACAGACCTTAGTATCTAGGATAGGAGACTGCTGACTTTGCATTTGTGCTCACTATTTTACACAAAATTTGTATCTAATATTTGCTGACATGGTTCATGAGACTTTACAGGCTGTGGGACATTTAACCTAAACAAACCACTTATGAAAAGTACCAAAAAGAAATTTTGGTTCAGTAATGGGCCAACTGGTGTTAGCATGTGTTGGTACCATTTTTTAAAAATTTCAGTCTGTTAGTTAGGAGTCATAATAATTCTCTAGCTCAGGATTGGGAGTCTTTTCTTAAAGAACCAGATAGCGAATATTTTAGAATTTACAGACAAAATGTTCTCTATTGCAAGTACTTAACTGTAGCTACTGTTTTGACACAAAAGCAACTACAAACAATATACAGTCAAATGAGCTTGCTTATGTTCCAGTAAATCTTCATTTATAAAAGCAAGTGGTGAGCCTTAATTTGGTGACTTTTGCTCTGGTCCAGTGACTGTATTTCGCTAACTCCTAGAGAAGAGTGTGGCTAAAGGTTACACAGTGGTAGACTTGGGACAAATATCTAGATATCTTTCTTTCTACTCCTTCAAAAATTAAAAAAATTGTTTTAATTGTTAAAAAATTGCAAAAGAATATTTATTTGATATGTAGAAGGTATGAGAAATAACAATGAAATGAACACTTGTGTAATCATCACACAGCCAGTTAAAGAAAAAACATTACCATTTCCTTTGAAGCTGTGCGTTGTCCCTACCCAGTTCCTTCCTTTTCTCCCCAACCCACAAGTATCTATTGACTTGCCTGGATTTTGGGTTCATTATTCCCTTGTTTTTCTTCATAGTTTCACCCCCAGTGTATTCATATTCTTCTTGTAGAATATAAGTTGTTTAAAAGTTATTCTTAGATGATTTTTATTTCATTTCCCTGGTATTAGAAAGTTTAGAAAAAGATGGCCAAATTTTGCTTAGTGAATAGTTGCAGATTTCTCTTTTGGTTTACTCATGGCAACATGGTTTGAAGGTCTGGGAAGCCAGAGTAGAGTGATCACAGTATCTGACATTAATTCACTTCGTGGCCTATTCTTAGGTTCTTGTGCTAGAGCAGAGAACGTCATGGGCTGATAGACAAGTGTAGGAGTTTAGTGGCTTTCTACTCCCAACCCTCTTCCTGAGGAAATTGCTGTGGTAAATCAGGGGTGTTTCTAGGAATGGCAATGTCTACTGGTCTGACAGTGATTTTATCTTTGAATGAAATGTATATGATAGTGCTATAACTTTTCCCAGTTATATTAATTGGAGAAAAGTTTTTAAAGAAAAATTTTGTTTGTGGCATATCATAAAAAGGTCAATTTCAAACACATTTGGTCAACAGTTAAAAACATAACTAGTCCTACTATTTGTGAATATTAGATATGTGAATTTAGATATTAGAATATGATTTAGATGGATACATTTCCTTGCTTTCTAGGTACAGAAACTTCTAGAGGATCTAATTTTTAGGATGTACCTTTGGCGACTGTATATGGAAAGTATTTTGTGATCTACTGACAAATGCTCCATTTTTTTCCCATACACCTGTAGATTTGTTCCCCAGGATAGTGAAAAGTCTGAGCTTATCCATCTATATGCTTTCACCTGGTCCCCTCTGTGAGATGACTGGTTTGTGGGTTATAATCTCTGACCATGGTGTGGGATGAAAAGAACTAGGATTTCTCCAGGAGAGGTTGGTACTATGTTCCAATCTCTCTCTAAATGACCTCAAAATATTTTTCCATCTCATCTGCAACTGCCCTAGTCTATAATTTTTTATTTCAATTATGTTGATGCCTTTCTATCTGGCCTCCTTGCCTCTTTTTCAGTGGTTTTCAGTTCTGGCTGCATATTGGAATTACCTGAGAGCTTTAAAAAAATACTAACGTTTGGTCTGTTTCAAAGTGATTTTGACTTAACTTTCTAGGGTACATTCTAGGCTTATTAAAATCACATTATGTTTTTAAAAGCTGTCCAGATGAGTCTAATGAATGGTTAAGGTTGAGAGCTACTGCTCTAATAAAAGGGTCATCTGTTTTAACCTATCACCACATGTAACAGAGGGAGATTGGATAGGAGGTAGAGAGTAATCACATGTTTGGGATGAGGAAGAGGAATGTATATAAGATATTTGGGGCTTGTACAGTGGGTGGATGATGGTGTCATTTACTGAGATAGCAAAACTAGGCATGGTGCTTAGGAGAGAAAATAGTGACTAATTTTTGGACTGATAATTTGAGCAACACAAGGGACATTTGGAGATAAGAAAGAACATCTAAAATATTAGAGCTGACCAAAATTGGGATAGGGGTTTAGATCTTTATTGCTAAATATATTTAAGTTTTCTTGCCAGATGCTTATTGACTTTTGCTTAAATATTTCTAGCAATGGAGAGTGAATTACCCATTCTCTCTTTGAACAGCTAAACTAGTTATTGAACCCGAATCTGCCTTGCTCCCAATCTTTAGTCACTGATTTTTTCCTGTGCCTTTGGAGCTATTCATAACAAGTCCACCTTTAATCTCATGCCTCAGAAAAAGTTTATTCTCAAATGTTCTTTTCCTTGGGCTTAAGATTATCACTTCTTCATTTGACATGCTTGCAACAGCCATACTTTCTAATGTATCTTCTTACCAAGCTACTGAAAACATAAATGTTAATTAAATATTTTAAACTTCAGTAGTAAAGAGAATAAGCATTTCCTTATTACATATTCATCTAATGACATTAAATATTATAACTGCTTTTTAAAAACTCTGTATTTGCAGTATAGAAGAGGTATTTTCTCTGAAATACATGTTTTTATTCCTATACCTTATTTAAAAAATAATTAGATTTAAACAGAAAATTTATAGAAAATGCCTTATACTTTATTGAATCACTTATAATTATCTCAAGAATTTATCTCAGTGTGGAAAAATACTTGACCTATTTGGTTCAAGAGTGAAGACGGTGGTTATTTAAAAGTCTTTACATATATAGAAGAGTCTAGTCAATTACAAAAGGCCAAAAATGATACTTTGACTATTCCTCTTGTGCAAGATTTATTTAATCCTCAAAGATAAATGTGGCATTCAGTTTCCCACCGCTTCTATTCCAGAAGGTATACACACATTGGGATAACTAATCTTTCTTTTCTTCCAGTGAAATCTGTTTTGAGCTTGGAATTTGTTGTTTAGATCATGATTCATACGTCAGAGAAGAATTGGAGAGTCTCCTTTAGGTACTTGGCACAATTAGGACGTGTTTCTATATATAGCTGGAAAAACCTTTGTTGCCCATTCTGGCTTGAGAGAATGTTCCTAAAAGTTCATTCCTGAGGATTTTTTTTTTTTTTTTTTTTTTTTTTTTTTTGCCAGGAAACAGCAGTGGGCACTGAAAATTAATGCCCGGAAAACTAAGATTTACTCCGACATAGAGAACCTTTCCTAGGTGTCCTGGATCGCTCCCTTCATAGCACTTATATGTACGTCTGTGGGTGGCAGTTTTTGATTCCTTCCTGGCCACGGGAAGCCCCATGGGCAGCTTTTTTCAGAGATGAGTCTAGGCCGTGCCTAATCTCCCGAGTCATCGTCAGAGGTCCTCAAGTTACTCTCTAGGATGAGATCTGTTTACCTCAGAGTTCCCTCTCTGAGAGGATATTTGCAATTTTGGATGATGGCCTGGAAGTTTGGAGAGTGGAGTTCTCTAGGGAAAAGTTGTACTGGTAGCAGTCAGCTTATAAAGTTTATTCTGTCTGCCCTTTGATAAGGGTCATATGATGTAGTAAACGTTCTTTGGGAAAATGAAAAATCCAGTAGACCTTCAGTTCTGGCTTTGCACATACTGTGACCTCCAGGCTTTTGTGTAGGGGAATAAAAAGGCAGCTCTCTTTCTACCTTCCTCTCCATCTTCACCAACTGCAGTTCTACCTGGCCTTCAAGTTCATCCTCAAGTCAGCATGAAATAGACTTGTGTTTGAATCTTGGTCCTCGCTCAGAGTATGGGCAGAATTTGGGAATTCCAATGCTGTTAATTGTTCCCTTCTTTTTCTTCTCTTTTTTCTCCAGTATCCTTAATTTGTGTGGAATGCATAATAATATCCTGAGTTTAGTACCTGAGCACTTTTAGAATGTAATGTTGATTGGAACAACAGATCAAAAACAGTTTTCAGTAAATTATTAGGCATTTGCTCAATAACGTGCAGCATATCCTGTGCCTTTTGTCCCAGGCTCCGGTATCTGCTGCCCCTGAGTCTCTGCCAGAACACACAGAGACGCATTCCAGGCCCCCCTGGAATGCATTCTTTGCATGCATAGCAATCTCTGGAAAGTTATGCTTTTGAAGAAAATGGAGAGAGGTGCTACAACATTATACATTTTAACACGTCCAGGGTTATTTCCTAATGATCTAAAGGTTATTTCCTTTAGGCCTCATTAAAATAGATTTGAGTGGCAGCTGATTGGACACAGGGAATATTGAAGCTATAGTCATGCCTCGGCTATTACATGAAGTGCTGGTTGATGAAGAAGGTGCGGTCTGTGAACCATTAACTTGGTTTTCTGACTAGGCAAGAAATATTTAAAACCGTTTTTTGCTAGATTGTCAGATTTTGTTTTGGGAAAGGTCCTTTGATTTCAACAATGTAAGCTGAAATACTTAGAAGTAAAATGATGGAATCAAAGCTGAAATTATGCATTTTAGCATAAAGGATAGAAAGTGAATAGTTTTCCCTATGGTGTGACTTCCTGGCTGTTCCCTATCTGGAGGCAAAGGTGACTTTCAGTTACTAGGTAAAAAAATGCCTTGGTGAAAAAACTTGGAAGGTTTTTATGTATGTTAATCATATTTGATACTCCAAGTGCCACTTTGCCAAGTTGACTCCTATACCATAATGAAGTTGCTAATTCTGTTCTCTGTCAGTGATATCCAGCTGCAGAAAAGGCTACTTCATAGTTAAAGATTTCTTAGCATAAAGTGCAAATAAAATAAAAGCAGCAACAAACAGCCACCAGGTTACAGAAGTGTTGCAAACTGATCTAAGCCAGTATGTTGTGTAGAACTATTAGGTTGTTTTTGATAGATAACAGGCACCAGCTAGTTAGGATTGGGCAAAGGTTAGTTCCTTTACTGTAATCCCCTACCAGATTACAATGAAAGTAAGATCAGACCAAATTCCATCACACACAGAAGCACATTTTAGATGTTTTCAGATACACATTTATTAGAAAGCTTGTTCTGTAAACTTGAAGTTGCAAGTGGTCAGGGCAAAAATGCTTTGTCCACACATTGCATGACAGGTTTACTCAAGACAGGTAAGACAATAATATTCTAGGTGCAAGATTCAGTTAACTTTTTCTCAGAATCCTCCAAACCTCTGGTTGGACATAGAATCGTTTAGATCAGCCTTCAAAGCCCTCTTGAAGGGTGGAGGAAAAGGATCTCCTAGGTTCTTTTGCTCTTTTCATGCAAAATTGGGGAGTATCTGTAATATTTTCTAACCAATTCACATATCTTGAATATCACTACTTTTGCCAAAGACAGTCCATTTTTAACTTCCATTATATGAAATAATAAGCCATTATTTTCACCTAAAACTCATTTTATTATTTGTTATGCTAAATAGTAAAGCCTCTGGTTATGACCAGAGATAAAGAGATTTGAAGTATTTGTTCAATAACCACTAATAGTGTCACCTTTCTGATTAAATGTTAGCTAACCATCCCAGGAGTGAGAGTCTCTGATTAAGGTAACTGAAACATTTTACTGTGCTTTAGTTAATTTACACATTTAGAATGTTGAAATGTTTGGGAGTAAATTATAGACATTGTGAAATGGGCTGTAAAGAAAAAGAAAAAAGTGAATATTTGAGTTATATTTTTGCGCAAATCCATAGGTCTTATTTGCTTCTGTATTATATATTTATGTTGAAACATTTCCTCAGCACATGAAAGAGATACTGTTAAGTAGCTTTATCCAATAAGAACTCTATGTGTCTCAGTGTGATTATCAGTTCTTCAACAAACATTTATTGAGTACCTACTGTGTGCAAAGGATATGGAATTGAAGGGCAAAGCTCTTGTTCTCAGCCCACTTTTACTAGTATAGTTAGAATTAACAAATTAGGCAGTTGCTGCATAACCAGGAGGCACCATTTGTTACATGTGAATGACGGGCCCTGAAGTAGTTAGTGCCTGGAAGGGAGCAACACAGTGGCTGAGCAGAGCTTGTTTTTTCCTCCTAAAAGTAACCTGGAACGTGATTCATCGTGTTGGAATTAAGAATTGGATAAAGGAGCATTTGTATAAAACATTGTTAGGGATATGAAACTCTTCCCAAGGAGCCAAAATACCATTTAGAGTTCCAGAGAGCTTGAATTCTTGTTTTGGTTGCATTCCCTAGCTTGCAGTTCAGGTAAGAACAATCCTATCTTTCTAATGAGATTAAAGTGATTAAAAACATTGGAGCTCAGAAGGGGTTTAATATTCAAATAAAATACGAACTTTTTTGTTTGAATGTTTGGAAACAATATAAAGTCACATGCTTAAAGCTGATCTCAAGGTTTATTCAGTAAAAGAAGTGATGGCAGGGTCCAAATACAAAATAAAGTTGCAGGATTTGTACATAAACAGTCTCATTTTACAGAAAGCCAAGAAGTACAAATCTTATTATTTGCCCATATTTAATTGGGGAATGAGTTCCGCAGGGTTTTTAAGTATCAACTATGAAAGAGAGAGGAGAAAGAGTTAGAAGACATTCTTTCTAGGAACTCTTTGGATAAATATATGTTTTTCCCAAACTTAAAATTTTACTTTCTAGAAGGAGATAGACTTGGTGACAGCAGGTCATGCAGCTTCCGGTTGAGTGGTGCTGCGAATTAAACAGAAGAAGGTGGAATGGTTTTTTTCTTAACAGCAGGTGCTCCTTTTACAGAAGTGGCTGGCTAATCCTCAGTGAGGCTTCCAGAAAACCTAATGATGATTTCCAGCTCAGCAGCCTTCACCTTCATGGGGCACTGACACCCTATTTGGGTATGAGAAAGTAATTCAAACTGCCCAAAAACTAGAGTGGAGGAAAAATCAAGGATGGACTCTGATACTCAGTGCTTAGGAAAATAATTTGTGTTAAAAAGTTATTGCAAAACATACACCTCGCTAAAGAAGAAGTACAGATGGCAAGCGTATGAAAAGATGCTTCAAATCTTTTTTCATAAAGCAATTGTAGATTAAAATAACAATGTAATACCACTACATATCTTTTAGGATGGCGAAAATCCAAAAAAACAAAACAAATAAAAAAAAATCCAACAATACTGACTGCTGGCAAGGGTGAAGCAATAGGAATTCTCATTCATTGCTGGTGGGAGATAGTCTGGCAGTTTCTTACAAACCTAAAATAGTCTTTCCATATAATCCAGCAGTTGTACTCCTGGGCATTTACCAAACTTATTTGAAAACTTATGTTCACATAAAAATTTACCTGCTAATGTTTATGGTAGCTTTATTAGTAATCACCCTAAAGTGGAATCAACTAAGATATTTTTCAGTAGGTGAATGGATAGACAAACTGTGATCATGGTATACCCATACAGTGAAATATTATTCAGTGCTCAAAAGAAATGAGCTATCAAGACACAAAAAGACACAGGTGGATCTTAAATGCATATTGCTAAATGAAAGGCTACATACTGTGTGATTCCAATTATACAACATCTGGAAAATGTAAAACTGTAGGACAGTAAAACTACTAATGGTTGCCGGGGGAGAGGAGGACAGGATTAAATAGGTGAAGCTCAGAGGATTTTTTTAGGTTAGAGAAACTGTTTTGTATGGTACTGTTATTGTGGATATATAATACTATTCATTTGTTAAAACCCACAGAACCTTATAGCACAAAGAGTGAACCTTAATAAATGAAAATTTAAAAAATAATTTAGAAGATCATGGATCCCAGGATTAAATGCAGAATGTGACAAAACAATGTAACAATATTATAAGTAGATGAAACAACTTCACCAAAGGGAGACAGAAAAAGCTGCTGACCTAAGTAACTGAAAATGAGTGTGTAAGACTAAAGGAAAAAGAAATTGTATGTAAATCTAGTTTAAACAGCTGTTTTCTGTGGCAATATGGGTTAACAATTCTGATACTGCTAAACACGTATATAAGAATTGAACAATTAAATAAATAAGTGGTAGATGGTGGGAGCCAGGTTTCTCACTGTTGGAATGAGAATAATCAAGAGGCTAGAATAATCAATGTGATAATGGATTGGCATTGGAGACATCAGTATGAACTCATACTCAGTTTAATATACAAATGGATACACATGGAAATATTTATAGAGATGTATACATACATGGATTAATATATATTCATGTTCCTCCTTGCTCTGACAGCTGAGGGCACCTATAAACAATGACACTCCAGTAGTAACAAGCAAACCTAGTGCCCAGATCTTGGTTTCTAATACTATTCTATTGTAAAAGGAATCAGGGCTTCTTAGAGGAACAGATTATTCTAGGACTGGGCAAGAAATATACAAGATGGGCCTGAGGCACCTTGTAGAGCCAGAAAATAAGGAAGGGCTCAGAAACAAAACACAATAGCACAACAAAACCCCTACAAAAACATAAAAAGAGGCAATATTGAAGGGATACAGAAACCAACTGAAAGACTCCCAGTGGTCAAAACTGAAACTATTTGAGCAGCAAAATAAAATATTGGGTTAGAATCCCAAATATAAAATATCCATGAGCCCATGCTGATATGAGTACAGTGTGGAAAGGAGAGTAAAAGTAACTTTACAGTGGAGACAGATACTAGCCAAGTGGTCAAGGTCAACATCAATAGTGATAAGTCATTTGATAGTTTGTATTTTTGATATAATGTGATAAAAATGGTACTTTACCTCTGTATTCTTCCTTTCTAAAACCTGTATCCCAGCCTGATCATGAAAAAAATGTCAGACAAATCCCAATTAGAAGATAATCTACAAAATCTTGACTAGTACTCCTCAAAATGGTCAAGGCCATCAAAAACAAGGAAAATCTGAGAAATAATCACAGCTAAGAGGAGCCTAAGGAGACTATAATTAAATGTAATGCAGTATCTTAGACAGGATCCTGGGAGAGAAAAAAAGCACTAGGTAAAAACTAAGAAAATCTAAATAAAGTACAGACTTTGGTTAATAATAATGTATCTGTAATGGTTCATTAACTGTAAAAATATATCATTCTAACATAAGATGATAATAGGGAAAATTGAGTGAGAAGTATATGGAACTCTACTTTAGAGTTCTAGAACTCTAAAACTTTATAGTTCTAAAAATTAAAGTTTATTATAAAAGAATTTTTTAAAGGGTAATTTTTAAAAAGGTAAAATCATGACTCTCATACAGATATAAAAATGATTTTAGTGTTAAAGGTTTAACTCATAATGAAGGAACCAGGAAGATGCTATAACCCTTTAAAGGAGAATCTAAAGATTAGGCACATTTATAGATTAAGGATATTGAATAAATATTCAATATTTATTGAACAGAGCCAAATATTCATGCAAATGGAGGCAAAAATAGCTCTTTTTTTTTTTTTTTTTTTACTATGAGAGAGATGAGTCAATTTAACCTCTCCTGGACAAAATAGTTTGCATGTCTACAGATAAGAATTATTTTGCACTGCAATCAGTTATCTACAATTTACAGAATTATAAAATAATACCCATAGAACCAGAATCAGATAACCCAGAGGAGTGTTTTCCAGACAATGTATAGTTTTCTAGTGAAGCACAATTTTTTCCCTACAGTGCATTTATCTCAAATACCATTTGCCGTAATGACATTTCAACATAACTGAAAAATATTGAGGTAGTTCTTGGAAGTGCCACCTTCTTGCTAGTTCTGACATTGTTCCTTTAGTCTTTGAAACCTCTATTAATTGACTTCTTTTATGGTTGTTGTTAGTTCTGTTCTGAAATATTTTGGCTCTCTGCCTTCCTGACACATGGTAAGATATTGCATTTCTTACCTCCTTTGAAGTTTGGCATGGCCACGTGACTTATGATGACCAGTGAAATAAAAGAGAAAATGACTTAATTTTCCTTCGAAGAGGAAGTTTTAAGAGCTGGATCCAGGTTTGTCACATTTCCTTTTCCTGCCTTCATGAGTGAGGAAATATGTTTACCTCTGTATACCTTCTGTACATCTGATTATCTGAGTGACTACGAAGAGCTGAGTGCCTTGCCCCCACCTGTGTCGGACTTGTAACATGAATGAGAAATAGCTTTTATTGTGTTAAGTCACTGGAAGAAAAGTCATAGGTTCTTAATTCAGAGCACTTGGATTTAAATCTATCTTGGCTATACCATTTACTTGTTTTGTATTGTTAGGCAAGCCCCTTAAACCTTTGATTTCTTCTTGTGTAAAATGGGGATAATAATAATACATATGTCATAAGATTGTTGTGAAAATTAAATATATAATGCCATCCCTTGACACAAAGTCAATAACAACTGGGTCCTTGTTTATACTTGGTCTTTTTGGTTCTATAAGTCAAAATATATTAGTTGTCCCACAAATTATACTTTTGAATATAGTGTATTAAGCACAATGCTGTTCAGATTAGTATAGCTATTTCTAAAGGGTAGTGTCATAGGGACAACTGTTCCACAGACTGTTTCAGAAAGCTCCCAGGGAGGCTCACTTGTATCATCTTTCTATCTAGTACTTTTGTTGTTAAGTGGTTTGTGAAACATGAGGAAACTGGATACCGCAATGTAGTATGAGAGGCTTCAGCAGCAGCAGGCAGAGGACAGAGTGCCTAAGGAGGACTGAGATTTCTTTCCTGGAGTTAGAAATTGTTACTATTTTTCTAGTGCCTGACACAGTATCCTCATCTATCTTTATTATTAACCAAATGGCTGCTTCATATCTGCTAAGTGAAACAATTAAAATTAATGAAACAATTGCAAAATAAAGCAAATGTACAATAACATATGCAAAAAGTACCTAATGTTGCTCACATTCATTAGTATATTCAAATAACTGTAGTTATTATAAATGGTGTATGGTGTAAAAAGATATACCTGCTATGGTCTTGTGTCCTCTAGAAGAACATATATACTCTAAGAACATACATATATACTCTAAGAATGGAATTATTTGGCATATTTTCTATAAATTTGTTGCAGCTGTTTTCCAAAAGTGGACAAATATCCAGCATTGTTTGCAAGCCAATTTAACGTTCATTATAAACCAAAAGATGCAAGCCATTTGTACTTTATGAGTAGCTTAATATCCCATCTCAATGAAAAAGGATATAAAGATGAAAATTGAAGGTATAGTTATGCTTTTAATACTTAATGATTATATTTCTTCTGAAAATTGATTTATATTGAACCATATTGTGGTTTAGTCCATACGGGCTGCTATAACTGAATATCATACATGAGATGGCTTATAAACAACAGAAATTTACTTCTTACCATTCTGGAGGCTAAAAGCTCAAGATCAAGTCACCCACAGATTTGATGTCTGGTAAGAGCCTGCTTACTGGTTTGTAGATGGCCTTCTTCTTGTTAAACCTCACTTGGCGAAAGGGCTGAGGGAGCTGTTTGGGGCCTCTTTTATAAGGGCAATAATCCCATTCATGAGGGCTCTACCCTTATGACCTAAATGCCTCCCAAAGGCCCTGCCTATAAATACCATATGAATTTTTAGAGGGCACAAATATTTAGTCTATATCAGCAAGCCGCTCATATTATGTTAGACATCTATCATTTGTAGAGTGTTTTTTATAATGGCATGGAATCTATGAAATAGAAAAATAAGACACCTTTATTTATTTGTATCCTTTTCAAAGTTTGCAAGTGAAAGGTTGTTAGATGTGGTAAAAATATATGCCTTGATTATGAATGTACTATCATTTAATTTTGACAGATGTAAGCTTCTAATAAAGGAAATGTAATTTAATCAAACAGATAAAATTTGAAAATGAAAATATAAATTCAAATTTAATAAATAAATAAGCATTCCTTTAGTTTATGCTTAGAGAAACATACTTATACTTACCCACCAAGGTCTCTCTGTTTTCATCACTTAATTTCTTTGCACACTTCATTCTTGTTCCCACTTCTGTACCTTTGATCACATTGTCTCTCCACATGAAAGACACTTCTTTGAGCTTAAGGTCCAACAGAAATTATATATCTTTTCCAAAATATCAACTGACTTCTCTGCCCACACTGGTCTTTCTCAGAATTTCTATAAGTCTTGTAGTTAATATCTTACAATCTAACAGTTATACAACCCTGTGTTTTTATCTCTATATTTCAAGTTTCTGTATTTTTTTCCCTTTTCATTTGGGCTGTGTTATGTAAGGAAAGCACCCTATCTATAGAATTCTGAGCACCGACAGATATTAAGTGCATGTTGATGGATGAAGTCTTAGTTGCTGGTGAATTGAAAACAGTTATATCACAATATGCAAATATCTTTTCAGATGAATCATCCACTGGTATTGACAATGGAGGAAACTCTGGTAGATTTACCTTTAGATTTGAGGTAATTTGAGTTGTGGTAAATTCTAATAACAACAATAATAGTAGCAGCTAAAATTTATGTAGAGCTTCTTCTGCCATGCATTATAAAAAGTGTTTTACACATTTCACTTTGTTTAATCCTCACAGTAACTCGATGAGAAATACTATTATTACCAACACTTTACAGACGAGGAAACCGAAGCACAGAGGGTGTAAGCTGTTTACTGGAGGTCCCTCAGAGCTGGAACTGGCTGCAGAACCGTGCTCTGGAGCACT
>CM053503.1:141860196-141893764 GCA_028627145.1 Eidolon dupreanum
GGCTGGTATGATCTCACATTCTCATTCTGAGGGCTACCTTCAGCCTTTTGCTAATGCTAGTAGTACAAAGAAGAAAGGTAGAAAGCCAAAAGAAGCATTGTAATAAAACAAAATTAGCTTTTTCAAGGAAAATAGCCAGGTATAACATAAGTCAACTTAAAGGGCATCTTTACAAAAATTCTGGAAAAATGGCAACATTGGTTTCCAGATTTAGAAACCTCTCTGGCTCATCTGGAAGAACTATTTGGGAGGAAGGATTCTCAGTAAACATCTTTCTTGATGGGTCAGGTTTCCGATTCACATCTGTGTGGGTGAGATAGTAATATTTTCCCCACAGGTTTAGATGGTGTGGTTCTGTTTCTAAGATGAAATTATTTGAATATCAATATTTGTATGTATTATGGAAAAAATTAAGTTTTGTGGTTTGTTGGTAATAACTCAGATACTTAAAATTAGCATTAGTGAAGTTATGACAGGCTTGTGTGAAAATTGATATACAAATGTGCATAGTTTTTTTCTCACTTAGGAAAAGCACAAAGAAGGACCTTTTTTTTGAGAAATGCTTAAACTATTAAATTTAAATTTCGAACCACAGGTCATTTCAGTTGACATTTGATGGCATGGAATTTTTTTTATGTGCATATATTTCAATTAAAGGTATACAGTTTCAGAGCCTTTTTTTCATACAAGTGTCAATTTTTCCTTTAGTATTGTTCAATATGTTTTGTTGTGGATAAATATGCAGAATGATATGTTAGCTCCTCATTTTAGACAAAGCAGTTTTTTCAAATTTTCATTATCGCTCAACATAAATGACTTAACTGTCAACGTTAAGCCTCCTTGGCTCTGTATTAAGTGTCATTAAGCAAATAAAATGTTGCTTATTTGGTAGTAAATTCTAAGTGAAGAGCTGATAGGAGCTCCTAGGCAGTTACAACTACAAAAATTGACTCTTGACCTCATTAGATTTTTAAAGAAACAAGAAAGATATTAGCCAGTGCTTGGAATATGTTTTGGATAAATGAGATGTTCTGAGTAGAATTCATGTTAACATTATTGTCACTGGTGAAGGTTTTAGTGCTGAAGATTTCTGAAACAGATTATTATTTGTTAAGTGTTGCTAACACTATTAGGATCCTGTTCCTTCCCTCTCTTTTAAATTACGCTAGATCCCACAGTTTAAAAAGTACTTATGAGAACACTGTGACGAAATGTTAATGGTGGAAATGTATCTCTGAACTTTTTTTGTGTGTCTTAAATCACTGATAAGTCACTGTCTCTACTTTTGCTTAATTTCAAGATTAAATTCAGAGTTGTTAATAATTTAGATGTTACAATAGTAAGTGCAATAACAGGATCCACAATTATGTACACATCTGGGCACAACAGTGTAAAAATAAATATACTAGAAAAATATCTGGAACAAATATACCAACATGTCAATAATCAGTCTTGATATGTTTGGATGATGTTATTTTCCTTGGTGATTTTTTTCTTTATACTTTTCTTTAATTTTAAGTTTTTTAGAATGAGAACATTTAAGCATGGGCATGTGTCAAATAACTAAATGAGATCCTGTAATTGCTAATGTTTATGCTTCAGCTGAATTGTCAGTTTTTAAGGTATGTTTATCAGTAAACAAAGTTTCTAGGTCAGAAATTTTCTAGCTTATTTCTGTCACAGCAGCATTTATTATATACCACTCTCCTCCAGTTTTGGTTTTATACATTTATATTAGTGGTCTTATAAACAGTCCAGGTGGAAACAGCTCCACCTTCCAGGTGATGAGGCAGTATGTTTCTCTACTGGTGAATGAAGATGCTTCTCCTCTTCTACTTTTTGTTTGGTGGCCAGGAAGGCTTCATTCTTCATTTGGAAGTGACTGCAACTTTGTTATTAGCAGAACAGCAGGAGCAGCCTGGCCCATTTCTGTGACTCACAGTGACTCATTGAGATCCTCAGCAAAAATTCTTTCCCCTTCTCTTGTTAGCTTTCAGAAGCTTCAGGAGTTTAGGTAGAAGAGATGTGAATGATTAAAGAATATTTTATAGGAATAATTGAAAACTGGGCAGTTTATGTATTTTGATTTTAGGATAGAGGATGGGAAACTACATATTTGGGTTCTTGTCAGGTACGAGTTTTCATGAATAACCATGTTAAAAGGTAAAAACAGTGCTAGGTAACTAGTAAAGTAAGTGATACAAAAAGACTTTGTACTTGTGTCATTTCTATCTTTGTCCTTTTTTGGCTTGCATCATCTCTCATCCTTTCTCTATCAGTGTGAGGTTATAGATAATGGGAAGAAAGAGAAAGCAATATACTTAATACCAACCCGTTTATTGACTCAAACATTGCCTAAAGTTGTTTTGTTGCCATTTTTTTCTCCTATGATACACAAACATCTCACTGAGTGAGAGAGAAATAGTAATTCTTATGGGATGCATCTGCATGGAAGAGTGTGTAGTAATTTCTGCAAATGACTACTAGTCATAGAACTTCTGGAGTAAACCATCATTACCGTGCTCTGTATGAACGTGAACAACCTAAGAGTTATTGAAGTGATCTGAAGTGGGATATGTGCCATTTGGGTTCTTTTAACCAGTTTACACTTTTATAGAAGAAGACAGTGGCCTTTTAACATATAAGACTTACTACATTTTCCAATCTCCCATTTTAAAGAGATGCTTTTGAAAATATTAGTTGAGGAGAATCTGCAATTACTATGTTGCTTCAGGAAACCATACAATTTTGGTCATTAGAAGCACTACTCCAACAGATCTGTTCTTCACAAAATAGAACATATGCAAATGATAGTAATGAACTCACCCTCAGATGTTTTGCAGTCAGGCTATTTGTTGCATTATCTTGAGAGAAAGATGTTGGGTTCTTTTATATTTGATGACTTAGAATATGTGGAAATTAAAGGGTTAACAATGAAATAACTGGGTCTTTTATTTTTCTTTTTAGTGGTTTATTGTGTAAAGAGACCTATTTTTTCTACTATGTCTTATTTTTTGATACTTTTCATTTCCTTGTAAGTTTAAGAAAAGTGATATATGTTCATAGTTCTGGATCGATTTGTATCAAATAGCTGCTTTTATCAGTGGTCAGGCCTGATGAGCTATAAAGTACAAACACTGAAGGGGACTCTGTAGTCTAGAATGTCATCTGTCTCCATAATTGTCAGGGGACCATTCTGCAATGCCAGGACACCTCTTGAGGAGTCTGTTTAAATGTTTTAAAAATTACATTTGTATTTCATAGTTCTTACATAAGAAGGAGACCAGTGCCATCATTTTCTTTCTATCTCGAAAGGTTTTTTTGGTTTATTGTATCTTCTATTATCTTTTCTATAAAGGTAATCTACTGAATGATATAGAAAGTTGCTCTTTGTGATATTCGTGCTTTATTCTGTATCAAAGCTCTGAGTGAGCAGGGGCTGTCGACAGCAGGGTGGAGGATGGCAGGGAAGGTAAGTGAGGGTTTTGAGCCAGGTCACATTCTGTGCCTGCTTTCTTAAACTTCACATGAGTAAATTCTAGCTGGAGTAAAAATAAGGATCACCTTGACAGGAAAAGGGAAGTGGGAGGTGTCTCAGAGACTAAGCGGTGTCCACTGTCAGCAGCCAAGCCCGGGCTCTCTTCGTCCCTATAAAAAAGTTTAGATCCGGTTGGTGGAAGTCATTTTCATTATACAATTTCTTGTTGCCTGGCTCACCTTAGAGAAGCAGTCTAGAATTGTTGCTGTAATTTATAGTACACTGAAGACATTTTTTTAAGATGATAAATCCATTGACCTGAACTAGAATTATGGTTGGGAAGGTGGGGAAGGATCAGCTGTTGCTGTGGGAAGGAACAACTTATAAGGCAGCCTACAATGGTGGGTCCTTAATTAAGTTACTAATTTCTTCATCCAAATTCCACCCATTCTTTTTCCTTTCATGGCAGAAGCTACTAGTACTTTTACACAAATGGTCTTAGTGAGATTTCTCTCTTCCTATACAGAGATAGCCTCATTGAGTATGATTTCACAGACATTAGAATGAACCCCTTGCCCTCCTCCAGCTAACCCATCTACCAACATGCTACTCAACCAAACCACCAACTCATCTTTTTACCATAAGACAGAGCCCTTTATTCCTAGGTTTAAATTCAGTGTGAAGTGTAAAGCAGTATGATAACCTTTTTTTTTTTTTTTGAGTATTTTATTACTGCAAGGTCAGAAAGGGGAAATGGAGAAGCTAAAGGAGTTGGGGGAGGGTACTGAAACCTGAGAGCTGTAGTCATTTTACACACTTTAAATATATATTCCCAAATTATTTTTTTAGGGCTAGACTATTAACTATCCTTCATGGATCAGGACTATCCTATTTTAGAAGGAATTCTCTCAAATGGTAAATGAGTAAGACATGGTGTGACTACAGGACCCAAAGAATTACCAGTTTCTCTGTTTTAGGCTCTTGTGATCCTTCCCATACTTTCTCGGTTCAGACATTGCTACTTATACTGATTGCAGGGCCCTCTGAAACTTAGTTACCCATTCCCAGGGTTACCACCTGAGGAGATGTGGCTATTTTCAGTTTTCTGATCCTGTGGAAAGAGGTTGTGCTGGAACCTGAATATTTTCTTCTGCTTTTGATGGTTTAAGAATTGCTGTCCTAGGACATCTCTCTACTGCACTGGACACATTCATTCCCCATTTCTAGGTACTTATGCTTTCTTGATAATGCATTGTTTTGTGTGTGTGTGCATGTGTGTGTAGAAAAGTATGTTTGAATTTAGTTTAATTCAAGAGCTAGTCTTTAGTCACCTACTCTGAGCAAGGCACTATTCCTTATGTTGCAGGGGTTCAAAGTAAGGCATGGGCTGTGGCCTCAAGTTAATGTTAAAGTAGGGGAACCTGGGGTTCAGAATGGTGAAGAAATAGAAAACAGAATTTTAAGTACTTCACTGTGAACATTAAAAGGAAAGGGAGGCCACATCTACTAGGGAAGGCATCTTGATTTGCTCAAGTCTGCTGTTTTTTTTTTTTTTTTTCTTCTTCTTTGGTGAGGCTTAGGGTCAATCTATAAAAAATAAAAAATTAATGAAGAAAATATTTAGAAGTATCTGTTCCTAGAAACAAAGCATATATGAGTGAAGCAGTTACCGGATCTCTGCTTTTTTAAAGGCTTGCCCTTGATTAAGGCTCTGGAAAGAGAACTTTAAACAATTTCAGTGAATAGAAGTGGTACCAATTCCTGGCTGATCCTTAATTACTTAGGAGCTCGTTATCAGTAGGAGAATTATCTAAGTTGCCCTCTTTTTCTCTTCTTTTTATTTCTGCCTCTCATCTCATCTTTTTGTCATTTCTATATATTAATCCCTCCATAGCTGGTAGAAAGGGAAATAAAAAGATGAATTGCAGATCTTCAGAAAGGTTGGTGAGAAAAGGCTGTGATATTTAGGCAAAAGGAGGGTTATTGGTGAATTGGTCTTTCATTCTGCTTCATTGTCATCATGAATAATGACTAATGGAAGTTAATGGAACTGGTTTTGCTGAGTGACTTACGATCAAGTTGTGTCTTAGACAAGAGTGCGAGGAAGGTTCTTGATGTCCATAGTTTGTTTTTTCTAATTTTATATATTGTTCTGAACTATGGCCTGCATTATATAATGATTTTGTAAAGTCTTTAAAGATGCTTTTTTTTTTTTTTTTTTGTGCATACAGTATTTACATTTCTGAGCCTAAAATAAACTTCCTGGAAGAGTAAGCTGTGTTAAAAATGGTTATAGCTGCACAGATATATGCTGTGAGATGCATCCAGAAATCTGTAAGGCAAATGTGAGAGGGTTTAGGTTCATCATACTTAACTCTAATGCATCTCAGCCAATTAGGATTTATGGCTATTGTCATTCAATATTAGCAGCTATAGTTAAAAGATGAGTACTTTAATATACATTTGTTTATGGTTCCTTCTCTTATCTCTGGAAAAATGATTTGGTTTGCCAGCAAGTGTTTTTTCGTTAGGCTGCCTTCTAGGCTATAAATGAACAGGAAGCTGTCTTCCAGGGGATTTCTTTCTTTGGCTCTTTTAAGAGCAGTGTGAGGAAGGGATAATTTGATAAAACGCCTAATGGATCCTGAACCCACTTTCACTGAGTTCATGGATGTTTATGAATATGAGGTTGTAGTGGGGGAGTGTTCATTAGAGCTGAGAAGGAAATTACTTGCTTTTGACCTTGTGAGGCATCATATCTACATCCACAACACCTTTGCCATAATCGTAGCAATCAAATAAGGGGGTTTCTCTTTCTCTCTCACATTCAAAAGCACTATTAAGATGATTGATACTATCTGAATGAGTACTTTCAGATAAGAGAGGCATACGTTTAAATTCCGACTTCTGGGTAGTTTTGTGAAGCTCATTTAACCTCCTTGTCTCATCTCTCTCACCAGCTACTTCTAGAGATTGTGGGTCACCGAGCACCCTATCATGTTCTCTTCCATATTGGCCTCTGAATGTTGCAGATATTGTTTGAACAAAGACATTTTAGAAATAAACTTTAGACACAGAATTTTGAAAACAAACACAAACTATACAGTGTTAACAATAAAAGATTAAATAGAAATTAATCAGGAGTTTGATATTAGAATTAAAAAACTTAAAGCCAATTAGTTCAAGAGTTAAGTCTGTAAAATAAAACCAAAGGAAAGATAAAAATAATTATGATTTTTTCTTGTAGAGGAATGACTGACTTGGGGCTCTTACTGCTCCCAAAGTATTTAAGACAATATTTGGATGGCTGTGTTGCTTTGCACTTTTCATTTGGGATGGGTCGGGCAATGATCCCAAGCTGGTGATGAATAGAGAAGTTGCTCCTAAATTATCCTTGGAACAGACTTGTTTGAGCTCTAGACTCACACCTTCAACCCACATGTGATAGCTCCATGTTTGTGTCTCACAGACATCTCAAGTTTTACATGTTTAAATTTCTTGATCTTCCCCTAGAAATATGCTCCTTTTCCAGTGTTCACAAGTAAATAATGTCTCTGTCTTCTTAGAAGCTTGAGATCCATCTTTGACACCTCCCTCTATGTTCCATGCATCAAGTCACGTTGATTGTGCTTCTAAAGTATACCTTTATTCCTCCAAAGTCCCAAGTCCACCTCCACTGCTACTGTATTAGTTCAAGCCACCAACTTCTGTGCCTGGACTGCTGCAGAAGTTACTGATCTTATAACTTCCACATTTTCCTTTTTTCAAGCTCTTCTTGCATGATGGTTAGAATATGGTATAAGCAATGCTGTCCCGTGATAGAATGTTTCAGACAAGATAGACATCTGATTCTCTCAAGTCACATCTAAGCTAAGTGGCGGGTGTTCAGCTGCGTGGGCATTTATTCCATCCTCAAACATGGTTTCTATTTTGGGCTCTAGACTTCATTTGTTACCGTCTCCCATCAGTAAGAAGGAGGGAATGGGCCAGGGGAACACATACCCAGTCCTCGTAGGAGACTTCCTAGAAGCTTGAAGAATTTGTATAACTTTCTCAAGGTCACATAGCTATTTAGTGGTAGAGTTGATTGGATCTGAGGTTTGTGTGACTCAGAAGCCACGAAACCATGAGTGGGGGAAAAGAAATAAAACATATAGCTGTTGCACTCCAAATTAACATTGAACCTATTAAAATTCATATTTTGAAATAATTAGGTAAAGTTTTAAGTTATGTAGAGATGAAAATGGCAGTGTTAAGAGTGGAAAGGTAAAAAAATAGAAATAAGAACATTTGAAAACTACATTTGTGAGGATGGAAAGCAAATATATCACTATCATAAGAAAAAAAAATGCTCACCTTCCACTGATGGGGGTGGGAGCGGAGGTGACACAGACAGTCAATGTACTGTCTTTCGTGGGAGTTCTTAACTGGGTGGAGCAAAGTCCTCAAGAAAAAAAAGTTTCTATTCTATTTCTCAGTTATGTCCATTTAATAGCTTCAGTAGGGAGATGTCCGAAAATGTAAGTAACTGCTTTCTCAAGTCAACATCACATAGAAAACAGGTGAAGTCTGACATCAGGCTTCCAAAGCAGCAGCTCTTAACCCTGGAAGTACATTAAGATCACCCAAGGAGCCTTTAAACCACCTGGATCCCCGACCTGATTGCCCATCCCCACATCCATGCCTATGAAATCGGAATTCTGAGACTTGCATTAGTTCGCTAGGGCTGTCATAATGAAGTACCATTGTACTTTGGGTGGCTCATGATCGTTTATTTATTTTTCATGAGTTATTTTCTCACAATTCTGGAGGCTAGAAATCTGAAGTCAAGTTGTCCACAGGGTTGGTTTCTTTTGTGGCTTCTCTTCTTGGCTTGTAGATGGTGATTCTTTCCTCCCCGTTCCTTCCTGTGGTCTTCCTTCTGTGCCTGTCTGTGTCCTAATCTCCTTTTCTTGTAAGGACTCCTGTTCTTATAAGTTTTAGAATCCACTCTAATGACCTCATTTTACCTCTTTAAAGAACTCATCTCCAAATACAGTCACATTCTGAGATACTGGGTGTAGGACTGCAAGATATGAACTTTTTTAGGATTGTGGACACAATTCAACCCATAACAGGATCAAAGAATCAGTGTTTTTAACCCCTGCCTCCACATGATACCAATGTGCAGCCTAACTGGAGAGTCAGTGTCCTATGTTGTATTCTCAAACCTGGCTGCATTAGAAGCACCCGGGAAGCTTAAAAAAGGTCAAAGACACCAATGCTTAGGCATCACCCTCAGAAATTTGATTTGGTCTGGGTGGGACAGGATACTGTTAGTTTCCAAAGGCTCCCAAGTGATTTAAATGTATAGCAAGGTTTGAACACCACTGTCCTAAAGGATGTGTTTCTTAACTATGTAGATGGAAGCATATTTCTTACCTTTCTGTAAAGTTTTTCTTTGAACATTCATCACTAATACAATTTCTTTTTATGAAAGATATATAGCCAGTGAAGAGAATTCAGATCTAAAAAAATGAGCTAAATACTTCTAATGTGCTATAGTTTCAAATGTCAAGCATGGGTTTGTTAATAATTTGCATGAGACTTACAGTTTTTTTCCACTTAATGAAAATAAATCAAAGGAACTTGGGCATATCACTCAGAAAGCAAATGAAGTAACTGACACTTTAATGATTAAGTTAAGATATCGTAACTTTTAGTGGGGAAATTTCTTGATTAAAGAAATGATGTCTTTCAGCTTTCAAAAGGAGGCTAGATTTTTCTTTCCGGACTATATCAAAATCTGATCGAATTTCATTGATTCAATCAGGCCAATTCCTGTGTTTTGGAGTAAAGCCACTTATCTGGCATTTTTTACTAAGGCTTGACAACAGCTGGCTGCTTCCCAGAATGTAGTATTGTGTCAGAGATTATTTTATAAAGCCATGGATTAGCTGCCTTTGTAATTTGCCTAAATTGATTATGTGTACATTTCTTCACTCTCTGGGCTGAAAAGAAGGCTGCACGTGGGTGAGGAAACAGTGTTATTATTTCAATGACAAAAAACCATTTCTACTATGCTGTGTTACACATGTACACACTGACTCTTCCATTGTACCTTAATAGTATTTTTTATTTCAATTTGTTCACAAGTTATTTTTAAATACTATGATTTTATTTTCAGTGATTATGTAGCTCTAAGCAAGTGATTTGGAAGTAGTATTTAGGATCAGGAAAGCATCATTTAAACTACATAAGTATAAATTTATAGGAGAGTTAGCTGATTTTATTTGTCCTTTCTATTGATTTCTAACACAGAAATTTAAGGATATAAGCTTTTAACTTAAAAAAAAACTATTATTATATCTTTGCAGTGAATAATAATCACTTTCTAAAGTTTTGGGGTACCCATGTCTTGCTGAAACTTCTATAAGAATTACAAGGGCTGAGATTAAACTAGACTTAAATATATCACTAAGTTTAGATATTTTATTTTAAAACACTCAAAATTCAGCATTAGCAGTTCACTAGCAAAGTACCCAAAGGAGAAACCAAATTATGTGTTTTCCTTTTAGTCAAACTAAGGACTGTCCTGTGACACAAGTGCCCACATGGACTGAGGTAATGATTTTCTTAATGAAGGGAATGAGCTATTTTTGTTTAAAAATGGATTATATGGTGGTGGATGGTAAGTAGACTTACAGTGGTGAATACTATGCAGCATACACACATAACGTTGTACACCTGAAATATATATAATCTTGTATGCCAATTTTACCACAATAAAAAAGTTAAAAAATACATCGAGTAAAAAAAGAATGAGAAATGAAGTTTTCTTGTGTTGATTTTAATCAATTTTGCCATGGAACCAGAAGGTAAGAGTTGGTCGGCAACTCAATGTGCTGTTATTCTTAGTTATTATTAGCCCTCATGATGCTACTTTCTTTATCTCTTCCTTCCATTATCAGAAGATAACAAAACCTAATAGATACTTCTCATTCCAGACTTTTACATTGTGGCCTCACTGGTGCCTTTAATACTGTTTGGAATTCTTTTATTTGTATATTGGGGATCCCGATACAGTGGCTTTCAGACTTAGCTACTCAGAGAGAGATCTCTTGGGGAGCCTGTTAAAAATTGAACCTTCCCCCAGTTTCATCCTGAAACTAAGTCAGAGTTTCTGAGGATGAGGCCGTGGAATCTTTCTGTTTTGACTCCCCTCCCTGGGTGATTCTTGGTGAGGTCAGCCTTACCCTGGTCCAGGGAATGGTCTTGGGGACTCCTGGCAATTCACTCTTGGAGAATGACTCTTCTCAATTTCATCCACCCTTGTAATTTCCCAGTCCTAACTTCCCTCTTAGCAGATGACTGGGTCCTTTCCTTCACTCAAAAACTAAGGCCATCCGGGAAATATCCTTTATATTCCCTTTTGTGTATCTTAGAAACATGACTCTAGATAGTTATTGTCTTTCTTTGAAGTTCACATGAAAGTTGAAAAGTAAACTCCACTTTTGTTTTTCACTTTATCAATTGCCATCTTTAGTTCTTTTTATACCACAATCTAACTTTTTTTTTTCTTTAAAAAGAAATTGCATCTTCTATTCTTAACCTTCAAACAGCCCAATATTCCCTGTCTGGAAAATTCTTGCCTCCATAACCCTTGCTACCATTGCATTTCTCAGTCTTTTCTCCATCAAACTTCCAGAAAGAATGATTTATTTATTCCTTACCAGTGACTCTTATTCTTTCTACTTTAAACCTCCCCCCTCAGTAATTTTATTTAGTTATGAAATCAGTTTTTTATTTTTCCTAGCAGTTAGATTGGTGTTTCGAAGCAGGCAATAAAAAAGTATGAAAAAGAGCTATGTAAAAGCTTTTCTTCATCATCTTTAGAAAATCAAATTAGAACTATACAAAGGATACATGAATTTTATCTATTATGAACATCTGATGAGTAAGTATGGTTGCCCCAGTAAAGATTCTAGGGCCTCCGCCAAAAAGATAAAGTCAGAAGGTAAATCTGTCCTGCTTTATTCTTGACATGTTCGTCACAGATTCTCTTGCCTCATGGTACATAACTAAGTAAAGCTTTGATTCTGGTACCTGATGATGAATACTCAGATAGTTTATTGCAAGATGTTTTAACTAGACCTCTTCTGATTTGGAAAAATTTTCTGTTGTTACAATGTAAGATTCCTTTTACTACTAGAATACCATAATAACTTCCACATTCTCTGGACTTACCCATAACTTATAAACTATTTTTATTTATTTCTTAATAATTTAAATTAAAAATCTATGATGAAAGTATTCCATTAAAATGATTGTCAGATACTTCTATAAAGCATATAAAACCCCCGATATTCTTTTCTCTCTTCTCTCACTGCCTTGTTCCACTTACTAGAAGAACCATTCTAATGTTTTTAGCTATTTGTTCTAATATTTACTTTTTTATTTGAAAATAATAAGCTTCTTGATTAATCATTTTACGTCCTATTAGGGTATATTAGGATCTTTACTCACTTATACCTCCTCTTTAAGTTCAAAATCCCACTATGAATTGCTGTAATTTCTAAGCATGCCCTAATCTGAAATGTGTGTACTACAGAGCTGCACAGAATAATTTGTCTATGTTGCAAAATCAAGTATTTCACTTTTTCCCTATGTAATTTATTATGTCTAAATTTTTGGTTACATCTTTTTTCAATATCTTACGATGACTCTTTAAGTGCTTTCTACAGCTGAGTGATCTACTGTGTAACTGCATTTCTTTTCTTATTTTTGTTCTCGTTTTTAGCAGGGATACATAATTGCCTCGTTTTTTTTCTCCTTTAATTTTCTTCGAATGCTATGTCTTTCAACACCCTCTAACATTTCTATAAAATATCTCAGTATAATGTTCCCACATGCTGAAGCACTGATAATTCACCAGTTCCTTTTTTTATTCTTACTTCTTAGAGCCTCTGCCTCCTTGCCCCAGTGAGAGATGTGTGCACTGGGCCTGAGGCACAGCTGTCACTCTGGGAATGCTCATTGCTTCTCTTCTGTGTTTTCTAAATCCATCCATGCCCTCTTCTTTCTTGGCTTATTCCTTTGTTTTGGTGGGACATATTCTGTAGTGGCTTCTTGAGAAAGGGTGCTTGGGAAATAAATTTTCTAGACTTTGCATGTATGAGTGGACTAATTCATTAATAGGATGATCAGACAAGTTCACTAGATTTTTCATTGAGGATCCCCCTGTCGCCCCCGCCTGGCCAAACATCACTATAATAAATTTTCTCTCTCTCGGGTAGTTTAGTTTCCCCACAGAATTGTCAGTCTCCTGCAGGGGGAGTGCAGTCTGAAGCCTGATGTTCTGGGGTTGAAGAAACTCAGTGATCAATATACAATTTTCACATGTTATCTCTGTTTTTAGCATCATACATCTTAGTTGCCTTCTTCTGTGACTGCTGTGCCTGAGTCTGAAACCCCCTGGGTTCACATTCTCTGAAGAATAAACCTTAGATTTCTAGTGGGTGGTTAAAGTTAGGACTTGGGAGCTATGGTGTGCTGATAAATGTTTAACAGTTAGCTTTCTAAAAAATCAAAACAAAATGAAACTCTGATTCATAGCATTCGCCAATTCCTGTAGTGTAAATACTTCCACTATGGTTGATTTCAAGCTACCAATGTGAGGTCACTGCAGAGTTGGCTCTTCCAAGGTGGTAAAAGCCACATGTAGTCCAACAATAATTAAGAGTCTGAATACTCTTATTCCATCTTCTAAAGTGCCCCTCGGTCTCCATTTCCTAAGCATTTTCAGGGACAAATTGGCTTGCTTCTTGTAGTGATTGGCTTGACTTTTCTTCTCTCTGGTAAAATGTTTTCTCCATCTGCTTTCCATCTTCAAATTTTCGATTATAGTCACTTCTTCATTTGATTGAAGTTGGAGTTTGTGTTTTTGTTTCCTGTTGTCTTCGTGGTTTTAGAGTTTTGAGAGAAGTGAGTGAAAACATCTTTACTTTGCTATCATGAAACTGAAAGTTCTATATATTTTTCTGAATAACAACTTGAGTTATAAAATGACTTACAGTATTTTGAATAATCTTGTCTAAATCTTTAAAAATGTAACTTATAGTGTAAGATGCAGAGAGGCAATTTTTGACTTTGCTGCATAGACCAAGTTATTCAGTGCAGTTCTGTAGTATACGCATTCTAGATTAGGATATGCCTGGAAATTATGGCAGTTCATGGTGGGATTTTGATCTTAAAAGTTGTGAAGGAATATGGGTTAGTTGAGAGAGTTATCAAGTTTTAAATTACCTTGTGTTTGACCCTCATATTTTCTTGATCAAATATTATAGCCATAAACATTATTAAATTTTGAGGTAAGTATTTTGTTGGAGGAGATTGTTTAATTTAACTATTAGATTAGAAATATAGAATTAGAAATACAGAAAGCCCCAATAAAATGTGTACACCTTTTAGATGTTAATAGCAAAAGCAGCCTGTTGTTCTTTTTATTTTGTGGTCAATAATGATTTTTAAGACAGAATGATATAGTGGTTAAGGCATAGGATCCTCAGTGCTTGTGTCTCAGAGTGTGACTCTGGGGATTGCTAGTCATGTGGCCTTGACCAAGTTTCTTCATCTCTTGGTGTCATCATACTCTCATCTGTAAGATTAAGGAGGAATAGGAACTCTTGATAGGCTCATTTTGAGGGTTGAGTTAATATGTTTAAGTACTTAAAGTGTGTAAAGCATAATAAGTGCTCAATAAACAGTAGTTATTATTGTTACCTTTGTTGGAACTAGCAATAACCATATTTGTATTGGTTAATACCTATCCACTTTACTTATTAAAATGCACATTGATATATATTAATATCACATTAAAGTCATACATAAACACATATTTTATTGGAATGCATTGTTGTAGTTACTTTGTAGCTTTGTCATGCTTTTGGTTGTTTAACAGACATAAATACAGAGTCAACCATGTATAATTTTACTATGCTAAATGCTGAGGTTATAGAGTTTCCCAAATAGAGTTATTATTTGGGGAAAAATGCTATAACTTTTCCTCAACCTTCACCCCAAAATGAACTTCAGGTGGATCAAAGATTTAAACCTAAAAAAAAAAAAAGAGCCCTAGACACGCCGAGAGAAGATATGGGTAGTTATTTTAATGCATTTGGATTAGAGGAAGCTTTTCTATTTGTTGACATTAAAATCAGAAACTTTAAAAGATTGGTACATATGATTAAATAAAATTTTAACTTCTAACTGAGGGAGGAATCACCAAAACAAAATCAAGAGTGAAACATAATGACCCCACATATGATAGACAGGAATAAATTTAATTACCAATCAGTTGGAAAATAGCAAACAGAAAACTACAAGAACAGGCCATTCATAGAAAAAGAAGTTACAAATGATATATAAGGATATGCAAAGGTCCTCACTAAAATTTAAAGAAATTTAAATCAAGTAAAAGATGTTTTTTATTTATTTGGAATGGTGATATGGGTGAAAAGTGAGAAGAGACACACACGTGAACAGATAAACACCATTTCCTGAGTCCCCAGTCAAGAGAGAATATCCTTTGTGGGTATGATTATCTTGGCCTTTGGCCTGAGTACCCAGCCTTCTCCATATCCCTGCTTTCAAGGTACATTCTTGAGTGTTCTTCCTCTGCAGTTTTGTTTCCCTGGAAAAATGCCTTAACAGATTACCTGAGATTTAATGAGAACTTTCAGCTGTGCATTAGTCACAGGTAGCAATTACTTCATATTCAAACGAGACAAGCATGTGCGACATTTAAAAAAGCTCCCTTCTGAAAGAGCCAGAGTTGGCTGGTATGTGGCCATTTTGTTAGTCAGTGAAGCATTTATATTATTTTCTGAAACCTTCTGTAGATTCCTGTGCACATCTTTCTCTGGGGCCCTGTTTCTAGAGGAAAACACAACATAACAGTGCACAACACAAAACAAAATAAACCCTTAGAGCTTCTGGGGGAGAAAGGGACTAGACTGATTTGTTTGAGGGTTCATTTATTCAATAAATATTTATTGAGTACTTACTGTCAGATATGTTTCTAATCTTTGGTTATTGTAAACAAGGCTACAATGAACATAGGGATGCATATATCTTTTCAAATTAGTGTTTTGGATTTCTTTGGATAAATACCCAGGAGGAGAATTGCTGGGTCATAAGACATTTGTATTTTTAATTTTTGAGGAACCTCCATATTGAAGTCAGTTTTATATATCAAGTGCATTTGTCGTTTTGATGGGCGATGTGGATTCAGATCATATTGTACAGAAGACATTAAATAACCTGTGTCTTGATTAGAATATCATAAAGTATTTAACTGGTCAAATGATTCCACTGAATCCGAAAGGGCAGAGGGATAGTAAATAGGATCTAAAACCCATCTGGATTTCTAGTTACATGCCTCTGTCTTTTTGTTCTTTCTCATAAGATTATTTTAAAAAATGTTTAAATATTTCTACTGAGTCTATTTTGCTACTTCAGAATTTGCTAAATAAAAGTAAGCAGAATTATAAAATAGGAATGCGGTTTATATGTGGACACTGACCTTTTGACTTGAGTCTAACAGTTTCTTAATATTCTGCTATAATGAAATTGTTTTCAGTAATAAAATTACATTGCAAAAACTTCTTAGGTTGTCTGAGGCCAAAATTAGACACCTAGAATAACAAGAAAATAATTCTTGCCTGAGGGCTGCTCTAGACAAGAGAAGCATGGTTGTGAAGTGATTGTAAATGTATTCTCTCCTGTAGAAGTTGCTACTAAGGAGATTTATTGTGCTCTAGCTAAGAGTCTGGAGGTGGGAATAGTAGTGAAAATAGAGGGCTGAGAAGGTCATGGATAAACTGTTTACCTGACTTGAATGGTTATAAAATGTATGGCCCAAGGTTAAGTTTGGCGAAGGTTTATTTACGAAAATGAACAAACATATATATGTTTTTATACTATGCCGATTGTTGAAGTAAGAATCGCTCATGAATACCTGCAGTGCTTTGCCACTGTTGTTTAGTCAGCCCTGCCCTCAGCCTGTATTCTGAGAACAGCACCCGTTTTCCTTTGGGGTGGCTCAGGCTTCCCCAGTGGTTACTGCCTCCTTCCTTATATGACCCTGCCTCTTCCCTACTATCATCCTTTCACTTATTAAGGCCACAGTGAACTGGCCAGGAGTGGGCATCTGACTCAAGCTGATCCTTCTCTTGAAATTTTTAAGTGAATTAGTAGTCAGTTCTTTTTAGCTGGGAAGTTTATAAGATGTGAAACTGGAAGCTTCTGATAGCTTCCTTCTGCCCAGTGAAGGAAGCCCATTGAGAGGGTCAGACCGTGGAGAAAGCATACTTCCTACAGTTTGACTGTTCAATCCCTTAATAAGAGGATACTTTAGTAATCTTCCTATATATTTTCATTTTGCTTAAGTCTGTCACTTACCAAAAAGAATCCTGATGAACATATGGGCACTGTACATAGGAAAGATGTTTTATTAAAGGCTAGAATGTTACTGGAATCAAAGTAATTCTGAGATTTATAACACTCTGAAGTTGTTGGTTGTTGGACATGGACTGAAGAACATGGACTTATATCTGTAGATGTTTCTGTTGATTAATTGATTGGTTGTCTTTTGATAAGCATTTAATGGGCCACAGGCCCAGTCAAGAGACCTAAAGACTAAGCAGTCTCCTTTGGTTGGTCAGGGCAGTTGTCCAAACTCATTCTGTCTATGTGATGAAGACTCATGATTAATTTACTAGGACAGATTAGTCCCTAGCTGAGAATATAGATCCTTTTTGAAACCCAGGTTAGGACAGCCTTGGAGTATACACTTGAGGTTGTTTATTGGCAATATAGCCAAGTGGTGAAAGTCTATACCTTGTCTTAACCCTTCCCAGCCCTGAGTCAGTACCCTCCTGATGATCAGCTAAAGATTTGATAAACTACTTTCTATTGAGGTGAAATTCATTGATAATGGCTTATTTGTTGCCTTTTCCAGTTAGTACTTATTTTTTAATTCACTGGAGTAAGCTGTTTGTGGATTTAAGGTACTCTAGTAAGAAGAGTGGCAAGGTACGACTTTTTGTGATAGCACTTTGCTATATGCTAAATATTACTGGTGCTTTCACACTTGATCACACTGAATTCAATCTTTGAAACAATGTTATAAAGTAGATAGTACTATCCTCATTTTATAGGAGAGGAAAACTAAGCACAGAGAAGTTAAGCAGCTTGGCTAAGGTCATATGGCTAATGAGAAGGTATAACTCAGAAGATACTACCAGCACTGGTTCCTTCAAATTAAGCTCCTTGCCTGTATGAGTTGCCTCCTTACCTGCCTTTAGGTAGGGAGTGGGCAGTGGTTGTCATGGTAATCTCAAGGGAACAAAAAGCTTCTGGCAACTCACCATAGATCGTGATTTTACCTAGCTGTGGAAGAGTCTTGTTATTAACCAAGAATCACTGAACTACACACAGGCTGAGTGTATGTTGTTTGTTTGCCATTTTGATCAGACGACAATTTCTTGGGCTTATTGGGAATTATAAGGTATTACCTTATGGTGGTTGAGACTATGGGTCTCTAAATAACTTCTCATGATTCAGATTCTAAGACTAAGAGGTTTATCACAGATAGGTCAGACATGAAACTTCTAAAGAGACCAGAATCATGATCTTACTTACATATTAATGTATCAGTAATCAACATCTCATCATTAACTCTATCTTAGAGGCATCTAGGTTGATTAATAAAGTAATATAGTATTGATATTCTCCTATTAAATTGAATTAGATCTATAAGGATTAAAATCTTTTCTAAATGTTTTTAATAATATTTTATGTATTCCAGAGTTTTTTGTTTTGTTTTTAATGTTGTCCTATTTTTATGAGTTTCCTAAGCAGACACTAATACCATAGTGGAATAAAGCTGCATGAATCTTGACTGGTCCACAATTTGGAAACAGTACACAGCTCTATCTTGTGACAAAGCTAAAACAATCTTGCCCTGTGTATATATGGCTGGTCTTTTATTTTTCTGCCTTGACTGTGACCCAGTATATAATATTGTGGGTGACATTTCATCATTTGGGTACTTGGATATTTAGAACTAAAGGCTCATGGGAGACAATGTGGAGAGGACAGTGGAAAGAACCTGAAACTGGCAGTGAAAAGACATACACTTTGCCATTCCAGCTCTAAGACCTTGATCCTCATTTTCCTTGGCCTTAGAATGAGGTGACTGAGAAAAATGATCTGCAGGTTTAATTTCAACTTAAAGCTGGAATTCTCTAATGCCAGATAATTGGAGATTTGTTTTCTTGTGTCTGATCACAAAGCCTTTTGGAAATAGAAGAAAACACCACAAATTATGTTATTCACTGTGTTAGGATAAGAATTGAAGGCAGGAAGGTCTGCAGAGAGCCTCAACTTAGTGTCTCAGATGACTTGCCTTCTGTTTCCTTCAAAATGATGGGGAGAGATTTTAATCTCTATCATATTTCAGCATCTGTGGTTTCTTTTATGTGCAAGCATTGTCAAGAACCACATGGTAATTTACAGTTATTATGTGGCATCATGTAACACATGTGCATTTGAGAACAATAGTTTTAGAAGCACTTAAGTGTGAGTATATCCAGAAAGGAGGAACATTACAAATGACGGCAGCTCTGTATGTCTCTGAATTTCATGTTTAAGCTCACTGATAGCAGGGACTGTTTTTGGCATTCTGTGATATGCACCATTCCTTGGTCCTTCCTCTACATGGAAATTATGGGAGAACCTCTGACAGGTGATAATGGTGGTTTATTTTAATTTAGAGTCTAAAAAATATTGAAAGAAATTTTCTCTTTGAGAAGAAACATTTGAGAAATGTTTTAAGAATTTAAGGGTGACATGTCAAGATTTACCATACTGGATTGGGGAACAGTTTCTGATTTCAGTTGGCATATACATATCCATATTCTAGGCCATATATATGGTGATTAATATCAGAACATTACACATTTTAGAAACAGTCATCACTGCCACTAATCTTTTCATTCCCATACCTATACCCATTCATTACCATAGTTTAGGCATTTATTACCACTCTTCTGGATTACTGTAGAGATCTTCTAGCTTTTCTCCTGGCTCGCATTCTTTTCTAAATACCACCTTGTACTTCATCAGATAGACCAAACCCAGCTATGATCAGGTTAAAGCCTTTGGTGGCTTCTTACTTTTTAGCAGATAAAACCCAAATACTGTTGCTTAGCAGTGAACGTGCATGACAGTCTGGTGGGATTCCAGCCTTGTCCCTCTTAACTCTCCAGCCAGAACTCTAAGTCCTACTGGATTTGACTACTTTCTTTACTTGGTTATTTTATTTTCTTTCCTTCATAGGCATCTGCTTGTGCTATTTCTTTATACATTACTCTCCTTCTATCTTATAATCAAGTCAAACCTGACTCTTCAGGCCTTCTCAAAAACTATTAACTCTATTCATTCTTTCCAGTTCACTCTTAGAGTAATCTTTCCTTCCTTTAACTCTCTTAGAATACTGAAACTCACTTAAAACATTATGGTTGTTCCTTTGTGTTGTTTCTTGTATATTAGTTCTTTATGTTATATCCTTTGACTAGATTGTAACTTTTGGGGGCAGGGGCCATGTCTTTTTGTTTTGGATTTTGTTTTTTCCTTTGAACCATACGTTGCACAAGGTTGGCCTTTATAACTGCCAGGTGAATGTGCCAGCAGAGGAAGGGTTTTGGTAAATCTTCTTCCCTTGCAGCTTCTTCATTCTTGTTTCTTTCTGTGATCTAGAAATCTTTCACTAATATGAAGTTAGTGAGTTTTGAGTGATATTTGGTATGTGTAGATATGTTAGTCTGCTGTTAGACTGACAAATTGTAACCATTGGTATTCTAGGTCTCATTCTAGTTCTCAGATTTTTGATCCTCTCACATATTCTCAGACCATCTCATCTACAGAAAAAAATTACCCCATCCTAGTCCATTGCCTCTGCTCAACTAGGATAATCCTGGAGAGGCCCTCATCTAGATTCAAGCTCCAAATGGAAGAATGATACTTTTTATGTCCACTGCCTTCTTTTACCCACATCCTTAAATTCTTGGACTCTCTTCTAAGTCAAATCCTGTGGTCATTGTTGGTTTCTATTAGTTTCGTTTTTTCATCTTTCATTCCTTAATTGTGCCACATAGATCCTGCAAAATATTTCCCGTGTTTTTAAGTTATTCTAAAGTAGATCCACTCTGTTAAAAAACTACTCTTAACCTCCTCAAATTCAAATGCGAAGTGATCTCAAGTTTATATCCAGTTCTAAATGATCAAAAAGATCACCATATTTCTGGCTTCTCTCACTTTTTTTTCATATGGCTTCCCTTAACTTGTGTGCTAGTTCCTGTATTTGTGCAGGTATAGTTTATTAGTTTATAACTGCTCTCTGGTTAAGAGTTTGGTGAGATAGAAGACTGAAAGATAAGTGAATTGGACTTTTTTTAGGGGGTGAAGGGAAGACAAATTTTTTTGCATCCATATTATTTTTAGCCTAATTTTTAAACTACTGTATGTATATCCTTTTTTAGAAATTATCATGAGAATTTGCTAGTGAAAGAATGCTGGATCAAAGCCATTATGTTAGTGTGAAAATTTAATTCAATAAATACTTATTTTGGGTAAATATTATGGAGGCTGGCTGAGCTAGTGGCTAGAGAGCTAAAACATAAATATAATGTAGCCTCAACTCTTTTTTTTGTGATATACAATAAATGTTTAAATGATATATATTTTTCTTTTTTTCCTGTTTTCTTTCTTCCTCTAAACCTCTATCACAATTTTTGCCATTTATATATTGCATTCTAAGAGATCTTTTTGTATCTGTGTGTTATATATAACTCTACCTAGGCTATAACTTCCTTAAAGGCGACGGGGGGAGGGGCAGTCAGCTTATACTTCTTTGTAGATATAGCAGTATCTATTACATAATAGGTCCTAAATAAATAAAAGTTTGTCAGTTGATTTTTAGCAACATGTAGGGAGATGCTATAATAATATACAATGAGCAGACACGCTTGAATGTAACATGACTGTAAACAAGGTCCCTAACATTCCGAATCTGTCTCCTCATACATACAATTAGCCTCCACTCTTATAGATATAAAGAGGATCAGTAAATTGAGAAAAGATCACATACGTAAGAAAATCTCTCTTATTGTTTTCACACTACATGTTACACTTACACAGCAAATTCTCTGCTACATGTTATTGTCAAATGTGGTATTTAGGCTAAGCAAACGTTCTAATCTCTAAGAAGTTACCAAAGTATTACCAAATTACAAAGCACTGCCAAGTTATAAAGAATTCGCACAAAATGAAACACACAACATCTAACAACGTTTATCTTTGCTTTAGAAAGTATTTCAAGATTTTAGTGTCACTGTAATTGTCACTATAAATATCGTTTAGCATGATACTGAAAATATGCTGGAACATCTATTGATGAGGGAGTTTAGTAATAACAGCTACTATTCAGTAAATAAATGCTAATTGTGCATAAGTGTTTACAAACTTTCCTTTTTCAATCCTCACATCTTCTCTGGCATGTGAAGTGTGAAGTGTACTTATTCTGAAGCACAGGGTTAATTAACTGGCCCAAGGTCACTCAAGTGGCTAGTAAGTGGTGGAGTTGGGCTTCAAACTCAGGCAATGTGGCTCTAGAATGTGTTCTCTTAACCACTAATCTATATTGCTTCTTAGTCACTCCAGTGTTCTCAGACTTTGGTTTGCACAGGAATCATCCTTGGGAACTGCCAGGATGCAGATTCCTAGCTCCAATCCTAGAGAGGTGGATTCAATTCATCTTGAGCTGGGCCTAGGAATCTGCAAATAAACAGGTGTCGACATGATTCTGCAGTGCTCTAGCTACACTCTGAGAAATATGTGTTGTATGTGGTATTTCAGGTTTTTATAATGTATATACATGTGCATAGACATTCATAATGTTATTTCTTATTCCACAAAAATTACTGTGCCAGTGTAGCATATACTGAGACATATTCTAGACCAAAAGTTAGAACTATTTTTTCTCCCCAAACTAGCTGTGTGACTTTGGCCAAATCAGTTGTATTAGTCAGGGTTCTCCAGAGGAACAGAACCAATAGAATGTGTATCTATTTATTGATACATATATATGATTTATTATTAGGAATTGGCTCATGTGATTATGGAGCCTGGAGAGTCCAAAATTTGCAGTGTAGGCCAGCAGGCTTGGGACCCAGGAGAGCTGATGATGGTGAAGATGAAGTCTGAAAGCTGTCTTCTGGAGAATTCTTTTTCGCTCTGGGAGGCCACTCTTTTTGTTCTATTTAGACCTTCAAATAATTGGATGAGTCTTGTCCATATTATGGAGGGCAGTCTGCTTTACCCAGAATTCACTGATTTAAATGTTAATTGCATCCCAAAACACCCTCAAAGTTGACACATTAACTGTCACATCATTCAAGCCCTCTGGGTTCCATAGGTAAAATCCCACTGAAAAATCATCAAATTGGGCCAGGTGATCATAACTCTATAAAAGACGCCAAATGGGTGACCAGTAGGACACAACCTGACAACCAGTGGCTTTAGTTTGACTCACCTAAAGTTGTTTTACCCAGTATTTTTTTAAAATACAAATTACTGGTAGCTGCTAACAAATTTCACATGAAAATCTGTTTTTCTGGTTTCTTAAAAAAAAAAAATCAATGATCCGGCAACATTGCATGATCATAATGTAGCTGAGTCACAGATGCTACCTGTAGGAGGGGTCTGCTATCTCCATCACTCCCCCTCCCTCTGTCTTACTCACTTGACCCACGTCATTTATCTTTTATTTTTTGTGAGCTGTTGAGCCCCTGTCGTCGTTTGAGTTTTGGAACCTTGTTTGCTAGCTACTATCTGTCGCAGTTCCACCTCCCTGATTAAAAATGGCAAAAGGAGAAGTAGGATTTCTGAAACACATGAAAGCCTGTGCTTGGTTGGGGAAAAGATATTTCCTAATTGTGTGTGCAGTGGTTTATCACCTTTCCCAGGGTTACCTTCTTTGGGATCCTCAGATCGCTACCTTCTTTTGAATTAATAAAAGCGATGCTTTTATATTCTTGCATACTTTTTTGGTTAGGAGATAACAGGAATTGTGGAACTGGATTCTTCAGAGTCACTGAGTGAGGTCATTAGATAAAAAGACGGATGAACATCAATGTAAAAAAATGTGCTAATTTTGTATAGAGTTGAATTAATTTAAGAAGCAATTTATAAGGGTTACCTTTCCTATAGCAAGGCTGTTTTTATAGGAAAACAGAATGGGCAGTTGTTTAATAGTATGATTTCAAATGTAAAATAGCCTCATAATTTCCCCAGTCATTCTCTGAATGCTGAAATTACTTCATCCAGGATAAAGCCTTTTATTTCATAATGGGAAAGTAAGTTCAGACTTTTATTTTATAACGGAAAGAAAGCAGAGACCTCTGAGAGTAGCGACACATGGCCTAAATTGACATAGGAACCGAGTGGTGGGATTAGATCTATATTACAAATACATTTTGATGGGGGAGTAGGGAGAAGATGAAACCCAGGAGCCTTGTAGGTCTGAAAATAGTAGAGGGGAAAAGGGTACAGTAAAGGAGAGGCTTAGAGAATCAGGATTTACTTTACTGACTGCTTCTTGTGGCTCTCCCTGCCTCATCCTTTTTTTCATGTTAATGTGCTATAGTTGCTATACATATTATATATATATGTATAAATTGCCTTCAGGGTCTTGAAAATTAATTCCACTGGACATATGGTTTGCAAACATGCTCTACTTTTCTGTGTTTAAAAAAATGTATTTCAGATGTATAGCATTATTGTGGTTTCTCTAGAAGTCATTCTTCATAAAAGTAACTAAGGAATGTTAGAATCTTTGTCAGTTTCTTGGCAAACAATTTTCGATTATGTATTTATGCTCCGTGGGACACACAATTTTAAAAGTATTCTGGAATTTTTCCAAATTTTATTTTGGAACTCAACATTTGGTTATCCTTTATTAATCCCAACCAATAATAGTTTATAATAGTCATAAATGTATTAGTTATAAATGGCTACCGTATTCCATTTCAGCAAGAATGTTTTCCCAGAGTGTATATTTGAATACTGAGTTTTGTGTGCATAGCATTTTTCCTTGATACTTGGATTCCTGTAGATAATTCATATGAAGATCATCTAGAGAGAGAATGTGTAAGTTTTAAAGTCTAATATTAGATTTTCTGCTTAGGAAGCATATGCTTGCCTCTAGATTTTCCATTCTTAGAACATTTTCTATCACTTAGTCTATTAATTTTGAACATATTATGGTCATTATTAACTCTAGTCTTATTTTCATCTTGAATAGATTTGTAGCTTTCTTATTTTTAAATCCACCTAGTAGTTTATTTCTAAATCCTCCTTCATTTAAATCATAGAAAGAGAAATATTATACTTTGTAAAAATTTTATGCTTCCTTTGCTGTCTTTTGGAGTAATTTTAGTAAATTACTGACTGTAGCTCTTGGAAGATTGCTTATTATGCCATTCTGGTAGGAACTATATAGTCTTTTTTGGCTCAGAGACAAAATAAGCTTTGCTTCTAGGGCCATGGCAGTTAACATCTTTTTCCCTCCAAAAAGATTATGGACTCTATGTGAGGGGTGGTTTTGGAATGAAACTTCAGACCTCAGGAAGTTACTTTTGATCTGCAAAGATACATGATAATGGTGTTTTCTCTTGGGTCGGAAGCTTAGACGCTTCCTGCCTCGCCATTCAGGTAAAGGGTGGAAAGTAACAAGAGATATACTGAGTTTTACAAAAATAAATAAATGGAGTTGGAGGAAGACTGTATTTGTTTAAAGAAATCATTCTATTATACTTAGAAACATGAATAATTTGTATTTGAATAATAGAAGTGATTAAACTATCTTTGGAATTTACATGGCATAGTATATATAGCAAAGTTTTTTTTTTAATGAGGAAAAAATAAATTATAAAAGACCCTATGTCCTCAGAATAGCTTGAAGATTTTGTTTATAATGCCTTTATCCTTATTCTTGTCCTTCTCCTTTTAAAGATATATAAACAGAAAAAGAAAGATGGCACATGTTTTGATGGGTCATTTAGGTTGTCAGTGGAAAGATACTCGGTGTCCCCAGAGCAGACTGCTCACGCTCAGGATCACTATGTGCAGTTTGGTGCATTTAAGGTGGAGTATTTTTACATATGGTTTGTCTGTGTTACCACTTAATTAATCACAGGTGGATGATCCATGGTGTTTTTAAAACCTCTGGTTAGTTTTTTCCTTCAGCTCAGAGTTCTTCTGGACCACCCATCATTGTGTGCTGACTAATGCCAACTAATTTCTTCTACCAGCCTGGGCGCTAGAGTCTGGGGCAGAACCAGACTTGGAAGAGGAGGTTGCTTCTCCAGCTTGGAAAGTAAAGGAGCAGGGAATTAGCAGGCTGACATTGTGGAACCCCAGGGAAGATTTATCCCTGAAGTCTTACAAAAATCTGCTTTTCTAGTGTGCGGGAGAATTGCCATGTTATATTACAGGTTTCATTCGCTTTTTGTTCACTCATTCATTCTAAATTTAGAAGTAACCCGGGTATCATTAGATACATACTGTAAACTGGAATATATTCTAACCTGAGTAGTTAAAAGTGAAATTATTATTCTGCTCAAAGGTCGGACCACCACTTTCTGTTTAGTTTGTTAATTTATTTTAGGAGTTTCTTTAGTGACTTCTCCAATGACTTGTAGGCATATTTATTATCTACTTGACAGTTAAGTTGGTCAGAAAAGTTATATCTTTGTCATGGTCTTAAATGAAAAAGTAACCCAGAGGAAAAATGTCATCTTCCCCATGTTTATTTTTACTATTAATAAAATGTCAGTGCTTTTTAAATGCTGAACTTCATAATGCACATGTACTTTGAATTATTTTGTTTAATAGAGAGAAGTATGAAAAGAAATGATATCCATCCTCATGTAGCTCAAAGCCCTGATCCATTTAAGGTGGAAAGGTTATAGTCATAGTTGGGTGACTTTCAGTGTCTCCCTCGTTCTTGGAAGACCCACTCTCTTCCACACACTGATACTGCCTAAGAGCTTCCCTCCGGTGATGTGTGTCTGGCTGAGTAACTTCTAGTGAACATGGCTATTATTGAACTTACTTGTCTTTCACTTGTTATTTCAGTGACATTCTGTTACCTCAAGATAACTTACAAGTATAATTTATTTACCTAGGTGGATATTTCTAGACTTTCAAGAAGTCTGAAATTATTTTCTGCTTTTTAAAGGTTAAAAAAAATCAAGCTGTTTTTCAGTATCTTCACAGGTAAATTGGATTGTTGGATGGACCTCTGGACTTGGGAAAGCTAAACCCAAGTGGTCACATAAAACCCTGACTGTGAGGGCCAATCCAGAGGTTCTAGAGAAGAGAACACATAGAATTATCAGAGACCTCCTAACGATGACAAGAATAGCTGTCATTTTGGGGATATTTAGTAGATTTTGGACTCTTTAGTATCCCAAGGCAATCAACTGGGAAGCAGGGAATACAATTCAAAATCCCTTTCTTTGTCCTGAGGGTCTTCCAGGATACCATGGTGGCAACTCAGGTTTCCAGTTTAGTTTCCATTTCTCTAGTATTGAAATTATTTTATCTGGTCCGAATGGTTTATTCATGGTTGCCAGTGAATAAACTTTGCATTTTTAAAAGAATGGTTTTATTGGTGTATAATTCACATAATCATACAATTCACCTAAAGTGTACAACTCCATAAGTTTTAGTATATTCACAAAGTTTTGCAGCCATCAGTTTTAGAACATTCTCAACTCCTCCCCTCAAAAAAAAAAAAAAGAAAAAAGAAAACCCAACTCCACATGCATAAGTAGTCACTCTCCTTCTTCTCTCTACCCACCCTCTGTAGCCATTATCCTGTTCTCTTGTCTCTGTGGATTTGCTTAGTCTGGACATTTCACATAGATGGAACCATACCATATGTGGTCTTTTGTGGCTGACTTCTTTCACTTAGCATAATGTTTTGAAAGTTCATTCGTATTGTAGTATGCATCAATATTTTGTTTCTTTTTATTACTTGATAATATTTTATTGTATGAATATACCATATTTTTTGTCCATTCATCAATTATTAGACATTTAAGTATTTTCTACTTTTTGGCTATTATGAAAGTGCTCCTATGAACATTCATGTGCAAGTTTTTGTGTGAACATGTGTTTTTATTTCTCTTGGGTACATACCTAGGAGTGGAGTTGCTATATCATGGTAACTCTATGTAAACTTTGATAAGTACTAGACTATTTTCCAAAGCATCTGCACCATTTTACATTGTCACCAGTAGTCGCTGAGGATTCTAATTTCTTCATAACCTTGTTATTATAACTGATTTTTTTATATCCATGCTAACGGCTATGAAATGGTATCTCATTGTGGTCTTGATTTGTATTTCCCGGATGACTAATGGTATTGAGCATCTTTCCATGTGTTTATTGGTCATTTGTGTATTTTCTTTGAAGAAATATCTATTTCAGTCCTTTGTCCATCTTTAAAATAGATAATTTTTGTTTTTATTATTGAGTTGTAAGAGTTCTTTATGTATTCTAGATCAAAGTCTTTTATCAGTTATATGATTTTCAATATTTTCTCTCATTCTGTGGGTTGTCATTTTACTTTCTTAATGGTGAAACACAAATGTTTTAAATTTTAATGAAACACAACATATCTATTTTTTCTTTCATTGTATGTACCTCTATTGTCATAATTTAAAAGCCATTGACTAATCAGAGGTCCTGAAGATTTACCCCTCTGTTTTCTTCCAAGAATTTTGTTTTAGCTCTTACATTTATGTCTTTTATTAATTTTGAGTTAATTTCTATATATAGTGTGAGGTAGGGAGTCCAACTTTGTTCTTTTCTATATGAAAATCCAGTTGTTTCAGCACATACCTTGCGTCTTTTAACTTTTATTTCTTTCCAGAATGCAATTCCATCTTCATGGCTGTTGAAATCCTTTAAGTCTGCTTGCCTTCTGCTTACTATAACATGTATTTTGACCACTTTAACTTGAAGTGATTTCTCTCCTTTTAACTTATTCTCTCTTCATGGGTATGTACCTTTTCTCTCTATGGAGCTAGAGGCAGGTAACTATATCTTGTATTCATTATGACCTCCAAAGTGTCAACTGAGCAGTGTCCCTGTATGCCACTCTCACAGTCAGTGTAAGGTTGAAAAAGCAATGGGTTTTATTTGGTCCTGTAACTGTCATTCTTAATAGTCTCATATGTGACTATATTTGAGATGCAGGAGGTAATTAGAGGTATTATAGTTATTTCATGGTGATATTCTGTAGATTCTTAGGATCTTATTGATAATTTTATTAAGTACATTAAAAATTCTAGTATCTACTGTAGTTTTAAAGAATAAAAATATTAACACTTATGTAAATACCTCAGGATTTAGTAAATAATTGTCTAACGTTTGGCTTTTATATGAAAATGATTTTGGGAGAGAGTTTTTTCTGATGAGAAATTCTGTGTTATTATAAATATCTAATATGCTTTAACTTAAATTAATGACAGAATGAGATGCATCTTTTGTAAAACAGTAGATCAGTAGATATTTTACAGATTGTTATTGCTATAAACAATATAATTTTTTCTGGATTATATATCAGTGACCCTGTATTACCAGGGTTAATAGAGAATTGTCTGCCATTTGATTTCTGGATGAGGATATGATTTGGGGGATAAAGTTGGATTTGATGAGACATACTATAGGCTATTTTGCATATCTGCTCCTTTTAATAATTGACAAGATGTATTTTATGCAACATGTGGCAGGTCAGTAGATACTCTACAAGGTGTCATTGTCTTTTTTTGAAAATTAATTTAACTAAACCCTTCTACCTATGCAGACATGTGAGGACAGGTTGTCCTCTGTTTTCCATGAGGTATTTTTGGGAAGGTGGCATTAATCAGTTCTGCATTCATTGATACTTTTTAATTCAATAACCTCACAACTCTATAATGTATAAAATATTCCCAGGATAGCTAGCACCTTTCCAAATGGTTGAGGAGGCCTTAAAGAGCAAAGGAGAAGGTTTATCAATCAAACAGTCACTCAATAACTTCACAGAATATTGCTTAGGATATTAAAATTATCTTTTTGATACTATGTTTGATTTTTCATTGTATTCCTTATTCTGCTGACATTTTTAGAATTTTTCCAGAACATAGTGGAGTGTTGCTACAGATTACTCCACCTCTCTTCCCCTTTTCTGAGACTTCAGAATGGCCTGCGTGATCTGATGGTTGTTTCAGAGATGCTTGCTTTAGAAGTTTAGAATGAGCGGTTTAAAAGGACAACTTACACATAATTAATTACCTTCAAAGCACATCTGTGAGTCTAGTATATATTGTACTATATATTTTTATAAGATATGTGCAGTGGCAATTTATACACTGTAATAGAGATGAGATATCTGGTTTCTCAAGGATATCTTAGGTGGGACTGTCTTCCACACGTGTGAAATAGTTCCAGACAAGTACTTACTATTTATAGGTTCCTCCTTGGTGCCAGAAGTAACTTTGCACTCCCCTGAACTCCCTCAGCATTTTTATTTGTCCAGTGCTGAGTGCTTTCATCACCTTCTACCCTTTGTCGTAGCTTAACTCTAGCTATTTACCTCTTTATCTCCCTTCTTGTTTTTCGCGTTGTTTGACTTGTAATGTTTGCTTAATAGATGTGGCAATCACTGGCACTCGGCAGCAAGTATTCCAGCGCTTAGCTTTCTGGGCAGGTGATACAATTTCACTTCCCACCACCTTCGGCTACATGACTTGCTTTGGTGCAGTAGTGGATGTCATTTTCAGGTGGAAGCATTTAAGAGCTAGTGCTCAACTACTTTTCCTTCCTGTTAACTATGATCATGTGTTGAGATGGAGCCCGAGTTCCCCAATGACTACAAAAACCAGAGCCCCCTGCTGACCTGCAAAAGACATGTAGCTTGAGTAAGAAATACATTTTGATGCTTTAAGCAGCTGAGATGTTGGGGTTGTTTGTACACAGCATAACCTAGCCTGTTCCAACTGATGCACTAGAACTGCACTTCCAATACTGAGCCCTTGAAATATGGCTGGTCCAATTGAGATGTGCTATAATTATAAAACATACACTGGAGTTTTGAGACTTAGTATGCCAAAAAGTATATAAAATATCTTATTAGTAATTTTTAAATATGTTTACATGTGGAAATAATATTTTGGTATATACTGGGTTAAATGTATTATTCAAATAAATTTTACCTGTTTCTTTTTACTTTAAAAAATTATACATGTGGCTTGTATTATCTTTCTGTTGGACAGTGCTGCACTGAACTATAAGCATATTGAAGACAGGAGCTCTGTTTCACACCTGCTTTTCCAGTGTCTAATAGTGCCTGGGATATGAGATATTTAAATATATATGAGCTTAATGAATGAGCTATGTCTCTGTTCATAGTTAAATATTAAATAATAATGCAATCTTTAACATAAAGCTCTTTTTTGTATTTTTGTGTTTAATAATCCCCTCCTTTAGTTCCTTTAGATCAAAAATTAAATCCTTATCTTTTTAAGCCATCAGAAAATCGAATGTTGTGCTTTTATGTTATGTTAATGTTTTAAAAAGTTACATATTGCAAACATGTTGGGATTATGGTCGCTAAACACTTAGCCTGATCAGAGTTTTTAGTCAAGCTCCTTATGGCTAGCATTTTCTTATCTTTGTAAAAATAACCGAGAAGTTCCTGTTCAGTAATAATTGTGACCTTTATTTATTTACCAATGTCATCCATTTACATTATTTATTATATTGTTTTGCTCTTTGTATGAGACCTTGTGCTACAAATCAAAAGGAAACAGAAAGGGCAAAATGAAATAGCCCTGGGAACCTTTTGCAACGTCAGGTGTGTGCAGGACCCCTGCGAGGAAGAGGGGCTTTCAGTTTTCTAGGTGACTGAGACAGAAAGCAAAGTAGGCAGTGAAAGGAGCCCTTGAAAGTAACAGTGCATCTCTAAAAAATAAATGGTGGAGGACACGTGAAGGAACAAAAGTGCTGACAAAATTTTAAACATCTAACAAATCATAACTATTGGCATAAGAATGTGAACCTAGAGGGAGTTATGGAAGGACATATACTAGGTGCTCCATTGGCCAAGGACAGGAAGGGAAGTTGGCACAGGTGAAGGGAAGATAGATATCCTCATCAGAAGACTGCAGAAGGAGCAAAGACTTGTCCACAATGTCCACAAACCAACTTATATTACATGTTGGTTACTAAAATATTAGTGGTGAGTCACTCTCTCTCTCTGGATGGTGGGTGAATTTCAGATAATTTTTACTTTCTTTGTTACATATTTAAATTTTTTTTTCCAAATGAGCATATATCACTTGTATAATCAGTAAATAATCTGACTCAGCATTTTGCTTTATGAGTAACATCAGAACAAAGTTTAAAGGCTCAGCCACAAATCGTCCATTTCATTGTATACTATTGAAACAACTGTCAAATTATTATAAATTAAAAAAGAGAAGTAATCAGAAATGTACTAAGTGAATGCATTCATTTTGGTTATAAGGGAATATTTTAAATGTACATATTTACAGGTGTGGTAGCCTCCTCCCTGTCAGGCTCCCATCAGCCTTCTATCTAAAAAAGGTAATAGCTAGTTCAGATCATGGGAGCATTGTATCTGAAACTGAACATTTCTTCAAAACGAAAAAATGCTTTTGTAATATTATAGAGGATTTGGGAATTATGCCACGAGGGTACATGCTGAATAATATCAGTTTTCGAGGCAGGCTGCCAAATTTTGTCAAAGAAAGGCAAATATGGGGTTTGTTTTGCAATATCTGGAAAACTTGGAACGCTAATTTCTTGGAAAATCTTTCCAAGATGAATTTAGTGTGAAGGCATTCTACTTCCAAAAATTACATGTAGCAAGAGGGAAGGAAAAACAATGTGTAATAAGATGTGAGATGAAAAAGATTTTTCTTTCCCTCAAGGGATTGTGACCTTGTTGAATTCAATTATGGGTCTGATAACCTCATAGAAAACATCCTCATAAGGTTAATTTTACTAAAACTCCTGAGCAAGGGCAAAGTAAAGAAATTATCCTTCACAATTAGTTTACTTTTCTCCATCTTTAAAAATGTATAAAAGATAAGGCATTATATATAAAAAGCGTTCTAAATTACTGGGGGATCTTGAGCAAGTCATTTAAACTTTCTGTGCCCCATTTTTCTCATTTACCATATCTGAAGGATTTGGATTATAAAACTTGCTATGGTCTTTCCTAGGTTTTATTTTTAAAAGTAAAATACAATTGTTTTATGATTTTTGACATATTCATATGCCATCTGATATAGATCAAAAAAAGTTTTTAAATCAAGTTCTAATTCTTTTCTGCTGTGAGAAGCATTGGGGGTGACTTTATAGATTTGTCCAGAACTATGACCTCTCCCAAAGTCCTTTTGAATTCTCTGCACACTTTGAAAGCCTTTGCTTGGTTATCACAGGATTGTGGTGATTGACAGTAAGAATCCAACCAATACAGGTTTATGTCTGTTTCTACAAGATGCCTGTACAGAGAAGGAGATTCAGCAATATTTTCCCCATTGCAAGGTCAAACATCCCATAAAGTATTCTTGGAGCCACCCTGCTGCTGGTGACTATTTGCCTGGGGTTGGTTCTCTGCTTAGGTTCTTTAAGAAACACAATCTGAGTCTTTGTCAGGTGAGTCCTTGCTATTCTGAGAGGCACCTAGCCAGGACAGTGCCTGTGGGTGTGTGAAGAAGGCTACAAGTATATATTGCTTTAGGGCTTGTTTACCTCCGCTTCTTATCAGCTAGGAGTCAATCCAATATATTTTTGAGCAATTTTTTGAATTGAAGGTGAATTTCAGGTGACTTTGAGACTTGGTCATCCCAAGTAGGATGATATTTAGCCTGTCTAATGTGTTTATTGTACTTCAATTGAAGAAAAACT